>ML276252.1:0-74475 GCA_005239495.1 Nicotiana undulata | reverse complement strand
AAGCAGAATCCACGAACAAAATCATCATCAATAATATAAAGAAACGGTTAGAGAGAGCCAAAGGCAATTGGCCCGACGAATTACCAGCGGCACTATGGGCATACAGGACTACATCAAAAATAGTTACGGGAGAAAGTCCTTTCGCACTCGTTTATGGCTCTGAAGCATTAATACCTGTGGAAATTGGCGAACCAAGTCTTAGAGTAACGACAACTACGAAATAAACCAATGATGTTGAACTCCAAACCAATCTAGACCCGCTCGAGTTGCGAAGAGATGCGGCCTTAATACGGATGGCAGCTCAAAAGCAAATCATAGAATGATACTACAACCGCAAAGCTCACCTCAGGTATTTCAAAATTGGGGACTTTGTACTTAAAAAGGTCTTCCAATCAACAAAGGAAGCAGGAGCTAGTAAAATAAATCCAAATTGGGGAGGTCCCTATAAGATCCGAGGCATAGCAGGCAAAGGCGCGTACGAGTTGGAAGCCATGGATGGTAGAATTTTACCAACAAGTTGGAATGCCATCCACCTGAAGAAATACTATTTCTGAGGAAAAGAAGTACCCCCGGTCAGGTACCCCATGTTAGATTTTATCTTTGAATATTTAAAATTTTTACTAACGTTTTTAGATGATAGGCAAAAAGCTAAACCGTCACCAGATGATGACATTAGACCTGCAAAGACGCGAGGAAATAACATAATTCCCGGTCTAGGGTTACACTTTCTGATGGATATTTTAAAGGGTTAAGCAGTCATCATCTAAAAAAGGTATATACCTTCGAGTCCAGAATGTTTTCCTTTTTCAGGGAAAGGACCACAAGGAAGAAATAATCAAGTGCTCGAGATCTCATTCTTCAACGCTCAAACACTTGGGGAACTATATAATATGGAAGGCCAAAAAGAAGCAAAGACTACCAGAAGTCAGAATGCTCGAGCCTAAAAAACCATTCACCCAACAAGTCAAGTGACACGAGCAAAAGAACTGAAGACTCCGGCACAAGAATTGCGAAAGCCTACTCTAAAAACCCTCGAACCATGTTCAGGTTAGAAGGCAAAATATTAAGAAGAAATGTACATCTCTTATACAAACAACGGTTACATCTAAAACAGTTAGGGATAGAAGATCATCATCATTGTACTTAGCCAAAACTGTTGTAATCAAAACAGTTACGAAATCTTTGTACTCAAATAGAAAACTGTTATTCAAATAAAAACAGTTACGGATGAAAGATCAAAACCCTTGTATATATTCTCAAAACTGTTACATCTAAAAACAACTACGGATTACAATACATTTCTCTCGTACTTACAAGTGTTGCAAATAAAACAGTCATGGGAAAAAACCCAATACTTACGAAAACTGTACTAATGAAAAACAGTTACTTCCTCGTATTAACTCGAAAAAAACTGTTACTAATGAAAAATAGTTACTTCCTCGTATTAACTCGAAAAAAACTGTTATCTACTAAAAACAGTTATGAAATACAAGTAATTATTAAATCTGTTAAAACAAAACAGTTGCAACATGAGTTCTAGATGACAAACGTAACACATGTAAAATATTGTGAAAGTTCAAGCAAAAACCTCTCACAAAAACATTCTTAAAACATGTGGAAAATTCCTATTACTCTATTGCATTTTCAATGAAGTTGAGACGTCTTCTGCATTAAAACATTAATTAAAAGGGACCTAATTCACAAACAAAGCCTTTCATATACTAAGGCTAAAGCTTATACTACACCCATCATAAAAGGATTCAAAGTAAAGCAGGAATCTTTATGCAAAGAAAGCCAAGAGGTACGAACAAAAACCTCAGCAAAAGCGATTGACTTGAGTAAAGAGTAAGGCTTAAAATTCACAAAAGTCTCAAAAGAAAGCATTGTATTAATATAAAAGCGGCTAAGTAAAAGAACTAAGTACTAAACTAAGTACTTAGCCGCATAAAAATGTACATTTTTTAGATGCCCCTAAGTTGTCAGTTGGGGACTTTAGAAATTTCAAAATTACTCCCGATGGAGCTGGGAGTAATTACACCAATCCAATAAATAAATAAAAGGGGGGGTGACTAAAAAGTCTTCATTCTTTAGGAGAAAGAGGGGAGCTAGTTTCTTCATCTGGAGGATTGTCCGCTGCTTTATCAGCTGGAGAGAGATCAAGACCTTGCCGAGTCTTATCTATGGCTTCTTTAGACATTGCAATCTCAGCATCAAGATCGAAGCCTACTTGACTCATCTCCATCAGTGTGTCGTGCCGAGCATTCATATATGCCCAACTCACTTCAACAGTTGTTGACTCTTCAAGTTCATTATAGTCTCTCGACCATACCTGAAGTTCAGTCTTCAAGTTGTCATTTTCAGCTTCAGCAGCCTCAAGGGCAACCTTCAAAGGTGCGACTGACTCCTCCAAATTTTGGACCTTCGTCAAGGCTCCACGGAGATCTTCTTGGGCTTGGGAAACATTACGTACTAGTTCTCCTTCAAGTACCGGATCTCTTCCGTGGATTTTGACAGCTACTCAGCAAACGAAGATTCAAGAGCATCTTTATCTTTATTGACTTGGCAAAAAGAAGCATTCTCCACTGCTAGTTCTCCTTTGACAGTCTTCAGTTGCTCCTTTAAGGTATCTCTCTCTTCTTTCAGAGCTTCCATCTCTATTTGAAGGCTTTCATATTGTGCTTTATTATCATCAAGCCCACGCAGCACTTGCAACTCTTTTTCATAATTGGAGATTCTCTTCATAAGCTCCAAACCAATAAGGTGCGTCTGCAAAAACAGTAAAACAATCAAAAGTGTTAAAATTGTCAATTAAGAAATGTGCAAAAGGTCTTTTAAAAAATACATACCTTTAAGGAATTATGCACCACTTCATTAGCCCAAGTAAGAGATGCATGGCTGTCAAGCTTGGCTCTTTCTTTAGGGCCAATCAAAGGCTTGAGCCACATTTCCGGCTCACCGGTGCTAATCTTCTTAAAGAGGCTTCCACCAGCTGGAACCTCAATCATGACCCTTCTCATCTCCCTACTGGAAGACCCTTCTTCTATAATAGAAGGCACTGAAGCAGGGACAGAAGGAGCAGCAGAAGAGACAGAGGGGTCGGAAGCTAGAAAAGCCACGGGTGCTTCAATAGAGACGGACGGAAGGGAAACTGAGGAGATAATAGTAATTGAAGGAGGAGCAATAGCAGTAACCAGAGGAGCAGAAGTAGCAGCAAAATGTGGGTAAACAATAGCTAAGGGAATATCATTAGGGTCCATGTCAAACCCTTCTTGAAACAGACGCTCGGCAGGGTCTTGAGCTGGGGACTGAGATTGATCACGAGAAGAAGAAGGCCTAGTATCCAACACGGAAGAAAGAGGAGCGGGAGTAGACTCGTCATCCGAAAATACCCACCTTCTTCTCACCCGATGCATTAAAGCACCCTCTTCTTCACCCTCATCTTCCCCTCCAGAGCGGGGATCTTGGGCTTTCCTTTTTGAAGCACTGGTAAGAATACTCTGGGTATGAGACAAGGACATCCTCGGAAGTGATGAAGATGCCCCACGGGTAGAAAACCCTATCAGAAAAAATAAAGGAGTTAATAAAAAAAAACTCAAGCAAGGAAGGGTGTGAGAAAAACTCTACTTACCATGGGTCTTGACAATCCACTTATACTTTGCCGAAAAGTACTTCCAGGTTCTTTCATGTTACACCCCATGTGTTCGTACGTGAATGTACGCCATAAGTGAAGTGATGAAAGAACGAAAATGAGATCTTACATCCCACATTTTTCGTACGCTAAAGTTTCGTCGTTAGTTAATCGACGTAAGCTCGGGAACGAGATTTTTTTGGAGATTATAAGAACTATGCTATTTCAAACAGGTAATAAGTAAATTCGTGAAGGTGAGAGGGGAAGCAAGTCAAAGAAAATGAATTTTCATCCAAGTTTAACATGATGGGATAAAATATGGCCTGAGCTAAAATACTCGGTATTTATGGACTAGTTACATACAAGGTACCACATGGCCATGATTGTAAGGTGTGTTAAAGGTGAGTAGTATTTCAAGTAATTTAAGATAATTTTTAATTATGTGGATAATTGATTAATTATTGAATTAGTGAGAAATTACCAAGTTAATTAAGAAATTAATAATTAATTATGATTTTGGATAAATCTTGAACCTTGAACATTATGTGGCAGCCACATAAAGCCCAAGGATGACTCTTCACTTATATATGCTATGTGGCATATTTTTAGGAGAATAAGTGGAAACAAGGATTATTATACAAAAGTTTGCAAAGAAAAGCTTTCACTGTCCAAAGCTTACGGACAAAGATTTCCTATCCAAGAATCTATTGTTGTAATTACATAAGTTTGCAAAGAAAAGCTTTCACTATCCAAAGCTTACGGACAAAGCTTTCACTATCCAAGATATATTGTTGTTGCAATGTCTTATCTCTTATTGGAGTCCATAATGATCCTATAAACACTTCATACTTTTGCTACGGGAACCCAAACACAAGAATATCAATAGTAGTTCCCATCCAAAATTTTCATCGGAGTAATTTTGTACTAGCGGATTGCTTCAAGCTTTTCAGACGACTAGTTCCGTGTTTTGTAGTAACTAACCCGTGTTAGAGGACTGTCAAGAGAATCGACTCAGGTATGTTAAGGCTATCCCTTCTTTCTTTTGGCATGATCCATGTGATACGAACGAAACGTGCAAATGCACAAATTCCATAAATGACTCTATTCATAGAAGTATTAGAGATATCTATGTTCTTGAATCTCCATGTGTCATAATACTTCATCATCTGTTCATGGGTCTCAGAAAAATATGAAAGTTGAAAAGAGTTTACTTTATGATATTACTCAAAGGCAAAATGGCCTTATGAAGCTCCGAAAGATTTTATTAACGTACTTTTCATGCATTGCATTCATGTGCATTGACCCATGACCAGATGGCGTTATATACGCGTATATATGTAAATATATGTATATGGGATATGGGAAAAGGTTATGGCGTTATATACGCACCACCACCTGATCAGCTGGTATATGATGATGATGTTACCCACAGTGGCTGAAATATGATTCAAACGGCGTTATATACGCGTTTATATGTGTGTATATTCAAACAGCATTATATGCGCGTATATATGTATGTATATATATGTATATGGGATATGGGAAAGGTCATGGCGTTATATAGGCACCACCACCTGATCTGTTGGTATACAATGATGATTTTGCCCACAGTGGCCGATATGATATGATGGGATGCCCTCAGAGGCTGATGATGTTATGAAACATATGCATATGCACGACATGACATTCATACGCATATGCATGATACTAAAAGTGATTTATTATTTTCCGAGTTATCCAGACATACAAGTTGAGTCAATTACTCTATATCTCCTCAATGTCTCTTATGTATTTATTTATGTGCCTTACAGACTCAGTACGTTATTCGTACTGACGTCCCTTTTGCCTGGGGATACTGTGTTTCATGCCCACAGGTCCTGATGGACAGGTCGAGAGCCCTCCAAGTAGGCTATCAGCTCAGCGGAAGATGTTGGTGTGCTCCATTTGCTTCGGAGTTGCTCGTTTGGTTAGTATGATTTAGACACATATTGTTTGGTAAGGCGAGACTCTGTCCCGACCTTTATGATATTTATGTACTCTTAGAGGCTTGTAGACATACGTCGTGTACATAAAGTATTGTACGGCCTAGCCGGCCTATGTTTTGAGTTTATAAAGGATTGTGTTGGCCTATTAGGCCCGTATGTCACGTGTATATGATAATGTAATAAGAAAGATATGTGATGTTGGTACTCGGTCGAGTAAGGTATCCGGTGCCCGTCGCGGCCCATCGGTTTGGGTCGTGACATTTGCTCGGCAAGAGCAGCACTTAACATTCTCTCTACCCAACTGCGAATGTCGAAAACATTCTTGACAACATTCATAGTTGCTGTAAATAAGAAGAAAACAGATACGGTGTTAGAAACACAAAATAAATTTTATGTAAATAAAACAGGTGCGAATCAAAGTACTTACGTGCACGAATCCACTTCTCAGGGAAGGGAAGATTACTTTCACCCACTAAAATAGCACTGGGAACAGCCACGTACCTAAGGTACCAACCTCTGTCTTTGTCATCGCCAGGGGTTACTAAAACCCTCTAACTCCGAGCAACCAGAGTAAAAATCCCTTGACGGAATAAAGCATGAGAATATAAATGCATCAGATGATGAAAGGTAAAAGGGAAACAAACCATTGAAGCTAGAACTCTCAGACAGGCAACAACACGCCATGCTAAAGGACCAACTTGTCCTAGGCAAATGTTGAAAAAACGACAAAATTCTATGATAACAGGGTCAATAGGAGGCCGAAATCCTAATGTGAAAGGGTAAGTATAGACGTAAGAAAAACCCGTCTTGTAAGACGTAATTCTTTGGGTGTCACTTGGCACAAGAATGGGAACATTAGACTCCCAAGATAATTCCTTACGAACGACAGGAAGATGACTTACAGTGATGATGGTAGCATATTTCTCGACACTATCTTAAGAAGAAGCTTGTTCGGCGATAGGAGAATTTACATCTTGGAAGACTATCTCAGCAGGAATGGTTTCATCAACTCTGGGTTCATGAAAATCATCCTTGTTCCTAGAAACAGAATGAGAAGATCTACCTCTCGAAGAAAACAACGACCTAGCAGAGGAAGGAGAAGAAGAACCTCTAGTATAGGTACGTCCCAGGATCCTTAATAGGCCACCTCTCCGAATCCTAGACGGAGCAGAAGAAGAAGCCAAAGCTTCAACATCAATAACCTTTTCAGGTTGACCTGAGGAAGACATATTTATAAAATCAAGGAAGAAATTCTTTCACAAAGAAAAGATTAAGTTATGGAAGTTTTTCGTGCTAAGGAAGAAAAGAAGACGACTATTTATACCTAATGGCGACCGTCGAAACTTAGAAAGGTAATGATGGAAAGTCATAATTAAAGGTGTCACTTCGGGACTGGTGCAGCTGCAAAAAGCCCTAAAAGGTGCCGGGTCGTTTTAGAACCAATCAGAAACGAACACGTGGAAGAAGCATTAAATGGAAGTGATGTACGACGCATGCGCCCATAAAAGAATACAAAGTTTCGAGGTAAAGCGGCGGCAAAATATTCCTGCCATAAATGAGTATCCACTTACCAAGTATTATACGCTCAATACATGGCAAGTGGGGGGACTATCTGTATTGGTAAAACATATAGCCTCATACATGTACAAATTTTGGATGACTCAGCCAGCCAGGTGGACAAAATAAAATATCACACGTGGATACGGGATAAAAAGGTAAGGTCAATACAAGGAATTAGTCGCGGAAAGATCATCAAAGAAGAAGAGACATGATTACAACGAATCCGGACGCAATAATGGGCCGATTCGAAGATCAACAATCAATGTCTTGTACGTTATGTAACTCCTAAAATAACAGTTACTATTCATCATTGTAACGCCTCATAAATATAATAATTAAGCATTAAATAGGCTATCATGACAGAAATACAAACGTTGTACTAGGAGATCATCCCTATAAAAGGGATAAAAATGTAACAAACAGGATCATCTGATTTCTGGGATACTAAGCTATTTTATTCTTTGTATATTGCTCTCGAAATTATTGCTACTTTATTCTTTATTTTACTAATTCGATTATTAGTAACACGAGTTTATCCTAAATTAAGCTTTAGTCAAAAGATCTTATTTTTTGGTTAAACATCACTCTAGAACTACCCCAGGGTCTGTTGTCACAATTCACGAACTACTAAAGAATACTACAAATAATTGGCCGAAAGAAATAATATAACTATTTTGAAAAATATAAAAAGAGTCTCTACGAACTAAGAGAAGACTCTCGGGATCTGCGAACGCCGGCAGGTATACCTCGTGTCTCCGAAAAATAAATAGCTGCTCTAAATATCCCTAATTCTGGCCGGCACCCGGATATGCACAAAAGAGTGCAGAGTGTAGTAATAGTACAACTGAACCCATCTACTGAGTAAGTGCCGAGCCTAACCCTGACGAAGTAGTGACGAGGCTACGGCGGGGCATTAACAATATAACCTGTGAAAACATAAATAATAAATCAATAAAGATATCTAATCAAATAACTAAATACTGCAACAACACTTAAATAACTCAGCCGCCTTTTTCAGGCCTCAACTATAACAAACTCTCAAATAATTTTCAAGTTTCCAAACTTTAACTTTAAATAAAAGTAGTGCCAAAATATGAAAAATAGTAATATAAAATGGTAGTTTTCAAATCTTTGTTTTTTTTAAATCATTTAAATATAATTTTCCTCCCTTATTTGTGATGAACCAAAGGGTCATCTTATTAGTTAAGACTCCATTCTAGGCTCCTAGGACTTCGAAAGACTAATTTTAATTATCTCAATTTGCGTGCGTAGTCCGCGCGGGAATCCGGAAAGCTATTATGTGAAAGTACGGGAAATAGAAATTTCTAGAGTTAAAATTTGGTTTTAGTTGACTTTGGTCAACCCTTTGAGTAAACGGACCGGATCTATGTTCCAATGATCCCGGGAGGTCCGCAGTATAATATGGGATTTGGACGTATTCCCGGATATGAATTCCAAGGTTCCTAGCCTTAGAAAACAATTTTTGAAGAAAATTATTCTGCTGGTTAATTCCATAAATAAAGAAATGATATATTATGTGAAATTTATGATATCGGACAAGTATTTTGGTTCCGTAGCCGGGAAAAAGTTCCTTATATTATGTAATTCATATATGTGAAGTTTCATTAGAATCGGAGTTAATTTGATGCAATTCAGACATCCGGTTGAAAAGTTAAAGAAATTAAGTGTTCTTGAGAAAATCAAAAGTTTTGAGGTTAAATTCATAGATTTGGTGCTATGTTGATGATTTGATCGCATGATCAAGCCCGAATGATATTTTTAGACTTGCGTGCATGTTTGGTTTGAAGCCTTGAGAGCTTGGGTGAGTTTCAGATAGGATTAGACTATGTTGCGCTTGTTTTTGAAGCTTCATCGTCGTTTCTTTAGGAATAAAATGACACCACACTAATCAAATGAACTCCAAATTTAGATTTTATTGAACCATTAGATCCGTATTGTAGTTATGTAGCCATAGGAAAAAGAATAATCAAATTTGGACATCGTATGAAGAAGTTGTGCCCATTTTAGTGTCAGAAAAATACTTATGGTGTCGGATGTCGCAAATGCGACATCCGCAGCCTATTAAATGAGTTTTTTGACGGGGGATTCACTCATTCTTTAATTCTCTCAAACCCTAAACCTCCATCGGCGATTTTTCAAAGACCCAAACTTCTCCAAATCATTGGTAAGTGATCTTTAACTAATTCCTTTCATTCCTTAACAACATTTAATAAGATTTCAACCAAAATCTAGAGTTTTCATGGTAAAAATTGGGATTTTTGGGTAGAACTTAGGAATTTAAAATTTTGGGGAATTGGACCTCGAATTGAGGTCAGATTCAATACCAATTGTATATCCGTGCTCGGGGGTGATTGGGTAAACGGGGTTTGGTCCGAACCTCGAGTTTAGACCAAGTGGGTCCGGGGTCGATTTTTGAAATTGAATAGGAAAACCATTGCTTTTCAATAAAGATGATTCCTTTAGTCTAGGATTGATAACATTGAACCAATTGTGATTAGATTCGAGTAGATTAGAAGCAAATTCTAAAGGACAGGCAATGCAAGAACAATGAATTTCTTGTGAGATCGAGGTAAGTGTTTGGTCTAACTTTGACTTGAGGGAATATGAGTCCCCTCTTGTTTGCTATGTGAAATGCATGGGTGTGGTGTATAGGTGAGGGGACGAGTATCTATGCACCACCCAATTTGCCTGTTAAGCATGATCCCTTTTCTGTCCATAACTTAATTGATGCTTGTCTTAGTTGTTCTATGACTATTTAGAGTTGTTATCTTGTTGTTAAACACTGTTGATAATATTGAGGAAGTAACGTGAATGTCATTCAACTGGTTTATAATTGTTGAGTTATACGTGATTGTTTGGTTTCAATTGATTGTGGCCAATTGTTGTGGCGATCGTATAAAGAATATTGGGTTCCCTTGTGGGACAATTGATTAAACAGTTTGGTGTTGCATTTATGAAGTTTATATGTACACATTGATGTTCCTGTTAGTATCATTAATTAACATAAGGTTATGATATATTGTTGAAACAGAAATATTGTGAAAGGCTTGGCATGTATGGTGAAAGCTTCATAAATTAATATAAGGTTGTGGTATATTGTTCAAACGGAAATATTGTGAAAGGCTTGGCCTGTATTGTGAAAGCTTCATAAATTAATATAAGGTTGTGGTATATTGTTGAAACAGAAATATTGTGAAAGGCTTGGCTTGTATTGTGAAAGCTTCATAAATTAATATAAGGTTGTGGTATATTGCTGAAACAGAAATATGGTGAAAGGCTTGGCCTGAATTATGAAAGCTTCATGAATTAATATAAGGTTATGATATGTCTGATGGGAGCGGATTGCACGGCGCAACAAAGGTATGATAAGGGTGGACAGGTGGGATCGGGTTGCATGCCGTAACATGAGTGATAAGGGTGATATATGTAGGGAGGAGGAATAAGGATGGACCGGTGGGAGAGGGTTGCCCGCCGCAACAAAGGTGTGATAAGGGAGGACACTTATGAATTATTGGATTTTTCGAAAAATGATCTCACTGGATTTCAAAAAAAATGTTTTTACTGGTTTCTCTTTGAAACTCAAGGATTTGAGACTTATAGATTTGAAAAGGTTTAAATGTTTATTTTACTATTATTGTTTTCTTCATATTTTTGGAAATACTTTCATTCAAAGTTAAAGTTTGAAACCTTGGAAATTATTGAGCATTGGTTATAGCTAAGGCCTAAAAGAGGCAGTTGAGTTATTTTATTAATGTGTCAGTATTTGAATTTATGTGTTTAGATTTCCTTCTTGTTTTATATTTATTGTCTCAGTTATATCTTTCTTGTTCGTGTAGAATTGTTTTATTGTGTTATGGTATATATTATTGTCATAGGTTATATGTTGTCATTGCCTCACCTTAGCCTCGTCACTACTTCGTCGAGGTTAGGCTCAACACTTACTCAGTACATTGGGGTCGGTTGTACTGATACTACACTCTACACTCTTTTGTGCAGTTTCAGGTACTGGTCAGAGTTAGGAGAATTAGTAGCTGATGTCATTGATCAGAGACACGAGGTAGATCTTCTAGCGTCCACAGATTCCTAGAGTCTTCACTTATTTTCGAACACTGTTTTACTTCTTTCAAAAACAGATATATAATTCTTTCAGCCCATTATTTGTAGCATTATTAGTAGTTCATGAATGCGTGCTTTTCTCCCGCGGACCGACAGATTAGGTTCACCCGCAACACTAGTCCTAAACTACAAATGATGTAAGAAAACATCCACTCATGGCACGTGGAAACTCAAGTAGAAAACAAAACTCAAGGCCTAATTGGAATCAGTGAATCTCTAAAGGGAACCACATATAACCTGAGAAATTATTTTGTGAATATAATAGCAAGTATTTATACGAGATATTGTGTGATAATAGTCCCTGCTTCAGCCATTTCGTTCCTTTCAAAACAAGCCACAAAGTCAGCCTATGGGCACAACCTCAATTCAAACCATCCATTCCTTCAGAATTAACAAAATTATATCTACGTTACAAGACCAATTCTCTGGAAGCAAGCCACGGAGCTATCTATCATCAAGGAGAGATAAAACAAAGAGAAAATATCAACTAGTTATCAATGATATCACCGCTCAAAATAAAACATACCCTGCATAAATTCAACATAACCATCCACACGAGAAACAGGGAGTGTAACATAATAGAAATGTAATAAATAACCTGATAAACAGAATACCAATTCACCTAATAGATAAAACACAAACTAAGTTGTCACCGGAAAATAAAAACCAAATCCCAAAACCAATCTACAAGAAAGTAAAGAAATAGTAACATCCCAAATCAAATTTATTCAAAAAGGACACCTCAACCTGAGATCTAACAAGTGAAAATGATGAACGGTGCCCCCGTGAATACTGCATCATGTACTCCCATCACTGTCAGAATCAGTCACCTTCTCCTCTCTCTCCTCCTCGGACCAAGGAGCTGGAACGCCATCCTCTTCCTCCGGCTCAATCGATGGCAATGGCCCCTGAGGCTTCATGTCACAACCCCAAATCCTAACAGGCCGTGATGGCGCCTATCGTGGAACTAGGCTAGCCAACCATCACATTACTACGCTTTTGTTCAATTTTAACAGTTCACAATATAACAATAAGCAAGCAACCATAGCATCAAATAATATAATTAAGTCTTAACATCCCAATAATAGTCTAACAAACCTCCCAAGAATTGGAGTCAATAGTCATGAGCATCTAAGGATAGATAAATCTAACTCTACTAACTATAATATAAGTCTCTGAATCAAGAGTTAAAAACATAATAAGGAAGGGAAGCGGAGAAGCTGTGGACACTGGACAGCTACCTCGAAATCCTGTGAAATCCGCTAACGAACAAGCAAGAACTGCTACTGCTCCAGACCGTTACCTGAATCTGTGCACAGAGGCACAAGGGGTCTTTATGAGTACGCCAACTCAGTATTAATGAAAAAAAATCACATTATGAGAAATATAAAGCACACAAACAGATACACCATTTAACAACAACTAGTAAAAACATAAAGTCACCAAGTAGTATTCAGCAAATTCAAAAGTTCAAAAACCAGTTCCAAACTCCTTTGAAAACAAGTAAATATCAGTATATCTCAGTGAAATTCTCAGTAAAAACCAGTTTGAAAACGAAGTAAATCATAGTTCGAAAGCTTAGTAAAATCAGCATAAATCCGCCCCTCGGGCCAAAATCATTTCTTGTAACAGTTGCCCTCAGGCATTCTCTCAATCATTCAGTATCAATAATCACTCAGTATTATCATCACTTAATATTAGCCCCGCGGGCAATCATCACTCGATATCGGTATCGGCGCTCACTGGGGGAGTGTACAGACTCCGGAGGGGCTCCTACAACCCAAGCGCAATAATAACATAAGTCCTGGAAGCCTTTTCACCTCTTTCATAAGGCCTGGAAGCCTCCTCACCTCTCTCATAAGGCCTGGAAGCCTCCTCACCTCTCTCATAAGGCATGGAAGCCTCCTCACCTCTCTCATAAGGCCTGGAAGACTCCTCACAATATAGGTTTGAAATCCTCACTCAGTCAGACACTCTCAATTTTCCCTTAGGCCATAGACATACCGGGTTCTCGACCCAAAACAGTGTTTCATTTTTCAGTAAATAGTATGAAAGTACTCTAAGTGTCAAAACAATTTATCAAGTAAAGAATGAGTGTAAAATCATAACATGTCAGTGAGGAAAATATAGTAAACACAACCCTCAAGGGTAAACAAGTCGGCACTAGGACCCAAACACGACTTACAACCCAAATCATATCATAATAAAATAATACTAATTAAGCATAGGCTTAGGAAACGGTTTCTCAACCCAATAGTTGCCCAAATAAGGAATATAATTCCAAAGTTTCAACCTTTTCATCTCCAAAACTCATGAAAGGGTGCATAGTCCGGGGTTTCATATCCTGCAGACAAGATTTCAAGACATTACTTACCTTAAAACTAGCCCGGAATCATTCCACAATGCGCTTGCCTCTCGAATCAACCTCTGAAGGCTCCAAATCTACCAAGTTCAGATTTGTATCATCAATATATGCTTAAGGAACAATTTCCAATTGAAAAATATCGAAATTAACCCAAAAATCCGAAATCGGCCAAAACCTGACCCCCGGGCCCCTGTCCCGAAACTCAGAAATTTTTATACAAATGTGTTCTTCGTTCTCTCACAAGTTCGTACATGTAAAGAACACCAAAATCGGAGTTCGTTTGACCCCTCAAATCGACCATTTAAGGTCTCATAATCTCAAGCCCTAAAACCCAATTTTTCTACTGATTTTCCATAAATTTACACTAGTTTTATGTTCTATAATCATCCATAATCGTGTTTCAATGATCAAAATACTTACCTCTATGAATAACAAGGATTTTCCTCTTCAAAAGCGTCCCCAAAAGCTCTTTTTCGTACAACAATGGTGAAAAATAAGGTTTAAGTCGCGGAAGGGTTTATTTAAATATGCCCGGGTATATCCTTCATCGCGAACGCGGTACCCCTCCGCGAACGCATAGAAAAAAAACTTCAGCTCCCCCATTTACTCTTCGCGAACGCGGTATACCACCGCGAACGCATAGAAAAAAAACTTCAGCTCCCCCATTTACTCTTCGCGAACGCGGTATACCACCGCGAACGCATAGAACAAAATTTCCTGAACCTATTTAATCGTCTCAAATAGCCTTTAGTAGAATAGTCATAACGTTTTTCACAAAACTCCAAATGACAAATGGTTTAAATATCTAGAAACTAGACACAAAGGGCTACAACTTTCATGTTTACATCATCTCAAAATGTTTTATAGATTGTGAGATATGAGCCTCCGAAGTCAGACCTGCGCAGCAGATATTTTTCTTCTTCGCGAACGCGAAGAGCAAAGTCCCTGATGCCAAATTCTTCTTCGCGAACACGAAGGGGTCCCCGCGAACACGAAGAACAACACCAGACACCAGCAACAGCCATCTGAAAACAGTCCAAAATGATCTGAAACACACCCGAGGCCTCCAGGACCCTGTCCAATCACACGACTCAGTCTCATAACACCCCACGGACTTGCTCGAGGCCTCAAATCACATCAAATAACGTCAAAACCACGAATCGTACTCCAATCCAAACTTTATGAACTTTGAAATTTTAAACTTCTACATTGGATGCTGAAACCTATCAAATCACGTCTGATTGACCCCAAATTTTGCACACAAGTCATATTCAACATTATGGACCTGCTCCAACTTCTGGAATCGCATTCCGACCCCGATATCAAAATTTCCACTTCGGTCGGATTCTTCAAAACCTTCAAATTTCTATCTTTAGCCAAATGACTTCAAAATAACCTACGCACATCCGAATTAACTTTCGATCGTGCTCCCAACTCCAGAATCACCATACGGAGTTATTCCCAGACTCGGAATCCCAAACGGACATCTATAACACTGAAATGCCTTCAAGCCAATGTTAGGAAATTCTTTCAAAAATGTTGACTTCCACAATATACACTGAAATGCTCCCGGTTTATTCAAAACCCGATCCGGACATACACCCAAGTCCGAAATTATCATACAAATCTGTTGGAACCTTTCGATCCTGATTCCTAGGTCGTTTACTCCAAATTCCAATCTTAGTCAATTTCTTCAACTTAAGGCTTATGAAATGAGAATTTTCTTTCCAATTTGACTCCGAACTTCCTGAATCTCAACTCCGACCATACGCACAAGTCATAATACCTGAAATGAAGTTGTTCATGACTTCCAACCACTGAACGACGCGCTATAGCTCAAAATGATCGGTCGGGTCGTTACATTCTCCCCCACTTAAATAGACGTTCGTCCTCGAACGTGCCAAGAACTGTTTCAAACACCACCAAAATTGATGTGTAACCTACCATGCACATATTTGGAGGTGATTCCATGTCACCTTACCCCATATAGGTCTAATAGCACAACATAGTTGAAATTTCGAAGTCCGATCCTGACCCATAAACCTTAGAACTAAATTTCCACTTCTGGAATAATTTACAAGTTCTAATCCCACAACTATAAGCTGAAATAGTCTGAACACGATGTATCAATCCATATCCGCAGCACAAGATGAAGTCACATAATATACCGCATGACTCAACACTCATAGCGATGACTCCTAATCCCAATCACTTCTCATAACAACCCAACACTGGTAAATAACCTCTTATCAAACAAAGCCTTGCTTTAACACCTTCATATGGTGTCGATGATGAAAGAAACACGTAGAAACCAACAACCATTCGCCCGCTCATCATCAATACCATCCATAGACATACTTGTGCAACTCGTGCACTCAATAACAATATGCTAAGAGCTTAATTCATAAAATAGAGAAGACTCACACGAGAGGACTATCCTGCCATTTCTCTTGCCATTACCACATCATGATAAAAGTCTGATACACATCGAGAAACCATATCGCACAAATCCGACACCAAGGATCACACCTTTACCTAACTGAGCTGCAAAGCGTGATCCCATCCAACTGCTGGACCACATGACATACTCCAAGCCACCTTGCTCAAAATCAATAACCATGTGAAATTAGACATCAATTACTCAAAGTGCATTGCCATAACCACGGGAAAATCGGACGATACCATGCCACCTGAACTAGAAAGAACATAACCAATATGTCTAAATCCTGCAACACCCATACTGGCCTACCAATAACCAATACCATGCAGTCGATCCAACAAGAGAGCGTTGTAACACCAATGATGCACCCTTACTCAAACACATTGCCTTAAGAAAATTGTCCTTTATGAATGTATACTCTCATCCAGCCACCCAATAGTGGTATCCTTTACCTAATAATCTGAAACTGCCAGTTCTGACCTTCCTTCCAAAACTGAACCGTGACCTCACATATGCCACTCTCCACTATACACAAAGTACTGCATACACCATGCATCCTATGATAAATATGAGAACTTCATTCTCCCTTCCTAGCCACAAACAACTACGTACCCAACTAGCCAAGAAATTAACATTTATCCCATTTAGAAGCAAAATCACTATACATCACATGGCCCTCACGCCAGTAGAAAATATGCATCTCTAACCGTGGTAGAAATCATCAAGAACTCCCGAATCACATTTGTGCAACACCAAACCGCCATGACTGAATCCTTCTAACTAAACCAAGCTACGCATGGCATATAATTCTAAGAAAATTGCTAAGAAATACTTCTAACAACTCAGTACCTCATAAACACCTAAATAACTAACCATATACCTTATCTTGCCGATCTGACCTACTACCAAGCTATCCTATTTATCCAAGTTCCTCCTGACTTACCTTCGAATTGAAAAGGGATACGACCGGCGCTCGACCGGGTAGCCCCAGTCAAGCGGACCTGGATTCCTTTTTCCATCCCACGTATTACCCCGTGATTCCAATGTATATTATTCAATTGTAATTTAAACACATTCTTACAACCTGGAATTAAATTCTAGATTTATGTCATTACCCACATGTGGTACAATACTTACAAAATAAACATAACATACAGGTTCACTTTACGTGGTCTACAAGTTATACTGCCCTAAATACATATGCACATAACCCACATTTCCTGTCTACGGAGCCTCTAAGAGTACAAAGGAGTTATATAATACTTTCCGGTCACAAGGCTCCGGCTATACCCTACACAAATACCAAAATGAAAGTCCGGGAGAAGAGGTGGCATGAACCACACAGGGCCCCGATAGGAAAGGGGCTCGCCAAAATAGCTGATGGGACGTAGAGGAGGCACTATTATTGGTGGAATGGAGTACCTGCTATAGAACCACCTACAATCATCACAAGAATGTAGCCCCCCTGGCAAAAGGGGCGTCAGTACATTTGAATTGTACTGGTATGTATGAACAAACTTTACTCTAAGTAAACTCAATAATGCACAGGCAAGAGACAGACAGAGAGTCACACAATCACTGCACAACGATATAGAAAGGAACACAATGGAAGTTCCAAAATTCTCACTTCATCACAATCACAATTCCACCCTTATCCCTTCTCAACATTCCACCCTTATTTCTTCTGTTGCGGCGCGCAACCCGATCCCACCTGACAGTCACAATCATTTCTTATGTTTCTGTTGCGGCGTGCAACCCGATCCCACCGGACAATCACACCTCACCCTTATCACTTTTCACATAACACCCTTATCCCTCTTGTTGCGGCGCGCAACCCGATCCCACCGGACAATCACACCTCACCCTTATCACTTTTCACATAACACCCTTATCCCTCTTGTTGCGGCGCGCAACCCAATCCTACCAGACAATCATATCTCATATCAACAATGACAGTTCAAAATTCAATCACGGAAAATTTCAGCAATAGGAATATAGTTTTTTTTTACCACCCACATTACGTATATAAAAAAAATATCGTGCCACAATAAGCCTTACCAAACAGTTAATCATATACGATATTGCCACAACCGTTTAGTTCAATTACATCACACCACAACTGCTTTTCGTTACTTGTTACACATCCTTTAGCATATGCATTCATACTCTTGGATTCATTGACATACTAGCATCATTTCACATAGCATGGTAATGTGTTGATCAACTAAAGACAGACAAGGAATACACTTCACGCTTCAACACAATTGAACAACCATTTGCACATATTCACTCCAATACACGTACCGTATGCTCGGACACCACCAAACAATTTTACAAAGATTAAAGTTAGCCATACATACATGAAGTCGAGTTTCCCTTTTGAATTTCTATCACAATTCACTGAACCGTCTAGCACCGTCAATGTAGTTCACAATGCGACACATTTACCTTAGAATTAGGAATCTTAAATTCATTTGAGCATTTTATCAAACACCATGTAGTCCCTTAGCTTAACTAAAACCCATTTTAGTGAAAGATTATTCTAACTAGCTTCATTTTACTAGGTCATGGAAGATTATTCACATTCATGCAAGTCTTATCTTTTAATCTCAAGAACCAACCTATGTGTGCTTCATTATAACTAAAATTTGAGAATTAAAGGGAAATAGGGTGGGTACATACCTCTTAGAGTGAAGAAGATGAAGATTACTTGATAATTTCCGGGCCTGAGTGATGTTTGAGGAATAAATTTGGGGAAGATGGGGACTTCTCTCTCAAGAAATCTCTTTTTCTTATCTCTATCTTGTTTAGAATCCAGTAAAAATGAAAGGGGGTGGGGGTTAAATGAAGCTGGGGTTGGGTATAAAATTTCAAAAAATTAAAAGCCCGTGTCAAATATGCGGTCAGGAATGCGATTGCATTCCTGAAATGCGGTCCGCAGAGCTGACCGCAGAATGGCCCCAGGTGGTCCATAATTTTGAAACAATCTGCCCATGTATGCGACTACTATGCGGTCCGCATACTCGTTATGCGATCTCATAGTGCGTCGCATAACACCCCTCCCCAAAATCAAAGGCAATAATGCGACAGCTATGCGGTCTGCAGAACCAAAATGCGGTCGCAGATTGGACCGCATAGTTGTCCTTCAGTTGGCAGTGATCTGCCTGTGTATGCGACCACTATGCGGTCTGCATACACGTTATGCGATCGCATAGTGCGTCGCATAACACCCAATTTCTGGAAAATTTAATTTTTTTACTCCCGGGGTACTTTTGTTNTTTTAGGAATTTCCACAGTAAAAATAACTCGGGGACTCGTTCGGGCATTATTTTAAGCAAGAAAGTTTACGGGTCGTCCTCGAATGAGGATTTGGAAATCAATTAGTTTTAAAGCATGATATGAAATTTCCAGATTTTTTTACAAACTCCGATTATGTCAGAAAACTTTTGCCAGAGTTTCCTTTGTAATTAGGACTATCTACCTGTCAGAGAGCCCCCCAAACACATTTCCAAGCACTATTACACACTTTTAACCATTCAATAGCTCACACACCAAGTTGTTACCTCAACAATTTACAAGTATTTGGTCAATTTATCAACTACACATAACTCATTCTCCTTACCTCACAATTGCACATGCTTCAATCAGTGTGACATATTTGCACATAACTTTGGGTCATTTGAGTGCGCACCATATAGTTCAATCATCAATAGATCATAGACAATTCAATTAACCATTACCAATCTACACTACCATTAATCACTTACTTAGCACATTTGTTTCACAAAACTTTTATTTGCTTTAAAGGGGGTCACATATTTTTCAAGTAAGGACTGCACAAACAATTGTGGTGTACATAGAAAAGTTACAGCAACAAGGCATTGTAGGGGAAAACAATATAGGGTCCCTTCTTATGCAACATTAACCACAACTTACAATTGCCTAGGAATAGGAACACGCACGATTCACTACTAGACTCATTCAAACAAGTGGGGGTACTTTTCTTTAATTTCCTTCTCCGCTTCCCATGTAGCTTCTTCGACTTGCTGACTTCGCCACAACACTTTGACTGAAGCAATTTCCTTATTTCTCAATTTACGGACTTGCCTATCAAGAATAGCAACCGGAACCTTCATATGATAGCTCTTCATTTACCTCAATGGTTTCAACTGGCATGATGGTGGATGGATCTCCAATTACCTTCTTCAACATGGACACGTGTAACATCGGATGTACTAATAACAACTCAGGGGGCAATTCCAACCTATAAGCTACTTGCCCTATCCTTTGAGCAATCTGATACAGCCCGATGTACCTGGGGCTCAATTTCCCTTTCTTCCCAAACTGCATCACTCCCTTCATGGGAGACACCTTTAAGAACACCCAATCATCTACTTGGAATTCTAATTCTCTCCGGCGAACATCGGCGTAAGATTTCTGGCGACTCTGAGCAGTTTTCATCCTTTTCTGCATGACTCTAACTTTCTCCATAGCTTGGTGCACAAGATCTGGTCCTAACAATTCTGCTTCACCAACCTCGAACCATCCGATCGGAGATCTACACCTCCTTCTGTACAATGCCTCAAACGGGGCCATTCGGAGACTAGCATGGAAGCTGTTATTATAAGCAAACTTGACAAGCGGCAAATGATAATCCCAATTACCCTTGAAGTCTAAAACACAAGCCCGTAACATATCTTAAAGCGTCTGAATAGTCCGCTCTGCCTGACCGTCAGTCTGTGGATGGAAAGTCGTGCTAAGACTTACCTGAGTACCAAACCTTGCTGAAATCTCCGCCAAAAATCTGTAAACTGGGCCCCTCGATCTGAGATAATAGAAACTGGAGTGCCATGAAGTCTAACTATCTCCTTGATGTACAATTGAGCATATTGTTCCGCTGTGTCGGTGGATTTGACTGGCAAAAAGTGAGCTGATTTCGTGAGTCGCTCCACTATCACCCAAATCGAGTCGAACTTGCACTGAGTGCGAGGTAACCCTACCACGAAATCCATATTAATCATTTCACAGTTCCATNCACGGAATACCTGGAATTGTGTGCCTCCGCCATTACCCTTTCCCGAAGACCATCCACATCGGGGACACACAGCCTACCTTGACATCGCAATACACCATCATTGTTGCCAAGTAAAAATGCTGAATTCTGGCCATTCAAAACTGCCTCCCTCAACTGCGCCAATGTTGGATCAATAAACTGCTTTTCCTTGACGTCCGCTACAAGTGACGATTCTGCCCATTATGCACCACGACATTCCCTTTGTCTAAGGTCGAGAGACTAACCCCCAGACTGGCCAATTGGTAAACCTCCCAAGCCAAAGGCCTCTGATCCGCTTCCAAATGAGCCAAACTACCCATAGACTTCCGACTGAAAGCGTCGGCCACCACATTAGCCTTTCCTTGATGGTACAAGATGTTCATATCATAATCCTTAAGCAATTCTAACCACCTCCGCTGCCTTAGATTCAGTTCCTTATGCTTGAATAAATATTGAAGACTCTTGTGGTATGAGAACACGTCCACGTGGACTCCATAATGATAATGCCGCCAAAGTTTTAATGCAAACACCACTGCCGCAAGCTCCAAATCATGTGTCGGATAATTCTTCTCGTGATTCTTGAGTTGCCTTGAAGCATACGCTATAACCTTCCCATGTTGCATCAACATACACCCCAAACCAACCCTTGAAGCATCGCAATAGACCACAAATCCCTCTATACCTTCTGGCAAGGTCAATACCGGTGTCGAGGTCAATCTCGACTTCAATTCCTGAAAACTTTTCTCACAAATGTCGAACCACTGGAACTTCACNGAAACAACATGACCCAGAAACGCGACTGATTCTAGCCAAAACTCACATTTCGAAAATTTAGCATACAATTGGTGATGATGAAGAGTCTGCAGGACTGCCCTGAGGTGATTAGCATGATCTTTCCGACTCCGCGAGTAGACAAGGATGTCATCAATAAAATCAATCATGAAGGAGTCTAGAAATTGCAATAAAACCCGATTCATAAGATCCATGAAAGCTGCTGATTGGTCAGCCCAAAGGACATTACCAAAAATTCAAAATGACCATAACGAGTCCTGAAAGCGGTCTTAGGAATATCCTGCTCTCTGATCTTTAGCTGATGATACCCAGACCGTAAATCAATTTTGGAGAAGAACCTCGCACCTTGCAATTGATCAAACAAATCATCTATTCGAGGCAATGGATACTTGTTTTTGATAGTGACTTTGTTGAGCTGCCGATAATCGATACACATCCGAAGTGACCCATCCTTCTTTCTGACGAAAAGAACCAGAGCGTCCCACGGCGACACACTCGGCCGAATGAACCCTTTTTATAATAAAGCCTTTAACTGCTCCTTTAACTCCCTCAACTCTGTTGGCGCCATTCTGTATGGTGGAATTGATATAGGTTGCGTATCTTGCAATACATCAATCCCGAAATCAATTTCCCTATCTGGCAAAATCCATGGGAGCTCGTCCGGAATCACTTCAAGAAACTCATTCACGACTAGCACGGACTCGAGGGCCGACACTTCTGAAGCGGTGTCCGCGACCCAGACCAAATGATAGATACATCCCTTCTTAATCATCTTCAAAGCCTTAAGGTAGGAAATAAACCTACCCTTCGGCACCACACCATTCCCCTTCTACTCAATAACCGGCTCATTAGGAAACTCAAGTCTCATGACTCTCGTTCGGCAGTCGAGTTTAGAAAAGCATGAATAAAGCCAGTCCATTCCCATAATAATATCAAAATCTACCATCCCAAGCTCAATAAGATCGGTCGTGGTAACGCGACCACATACCGTGACAATACAATTCTTATAGACTCGCGCTGCTATAATAGAATCACCAACCGGAGTCGATACAGAGAACGGCTCATGAAGCTATTCAAGTTCTATCCCAAAATTTGAAGTAATAAACGGGGGAACATAAGACAAGGAGAACCCCGGATCAATAAGAGCATAACAATCAAGTACTTGAACATCTAGAATACCTATAACAAAATCTGGAGAAGCCTCCGCGTTCTGGCGACCACTCAAAGCATAGAATCGGCTAGGTCCACCTCTACCACGAGCTCCACCCCTAAATGCACCATGTCCTGCTGGAGCTGGAGGACGCACTGAAGATGTGGCGGCTGAAGAACCGAATGACTGGACAAATCCCCTACCCATGCCCTGGTTGGGCGCACGACAATCCCGCTGAAGATGACCCCTCACCCCACTCCTGTAGCATATCGGGCGATCCAAATAACAAGCCTCAGTATGGGACCCTCCGTACTTAGGGCACGGAGCCCTCCCCTGCTGCTAGAACCTTCCTCAAGGACGACCTGACTGATGGGGTCTCCTGCTGTCGGATCCTGTTCTCCAATGACTATTCGGCTGATAACGGTGCACGGATGGCAGTGCACTGGCTGAGGGCTGTGCATAAGACAAGGATGGCTCTGATGGCCCCCTTCCCTGAACTGGTCTCCCCCCTGCAACTGCGCTCCTTGAGTGACCCACTGACCGGGCTCTGCTGCTACTCTCTCTGTCTGCCCGTATCTTCAACTTTCTAGCCTCTGTGGCCTGGGCGAACCCCACGATCTTTCCATAATTCATATCCGAGTGTAAAGCCACTGTATCAGCCTCATTCACAACCAAAGGATTGAGACCCTGAACAAATCGTCGAACTCGAGCACCCATGGTCGACACTAACTGAGGAGCATAGTTCGACAACCTTATGAACTCCATGTGGTACTCCCAAACTCACATATTGCCCTGCTTGAAGACCTAAAACTCAGTAGCACGGGCTGCCACAGTCTCGGAAGGCAAAAAGTGATCCATGAACGCATCCACGAACTCGTCCCATCTAGCCGGAGGACTTCCCTCCACACGGGAACCCTCCCACATCTCGAACCAGAAATATGCTGCTCCCCTCAGCCTGTACGAAGCTAAATTGACCCCCTCTATCACTATAGCCTTCATCACCTGAAGGGTCTTGTACATCTCATCAAGAAAATCATGTGGATCGGCCTCTGGATCTGTACTTGAGAACTCTGGAGTGGCCAACCGCAGAAACTGGTTGACTCTGAAGCCGGCGGAATCTCCTTGTCCGCTAGAGGACGCAGGGGTAGCGTGAGATCTTTGGGCCTTAGCGGCCACCATTTGAGTCAACATAAGAATAGCTCCTCTGAGGTGCCCCTCGGACGTACCGGGACAAGAAACTGGAACTGTAGAGGGATCAGGAATATAATCGGGAGCGATTACAGCACCCTCCCCCGCCGCAGGAACAGGAATGCTTTGATCCGGAATAGAAGGGTCAGGCAGATTCAAGTTCGAGGAGTCACTCTCACCCGCACTACCAGGTACATGATTCACAACCACACTTGGGGTGGCATTGGCCTCAAGGCCGAGTCGAGCTCTCTTCTTTGGTGCCATTACTGAAAAGTTTGGAACAAAGACACGAACTAGGCAAGGATATTTTAACTTTTCGGTTCACTGCACGATATAGAACAACAATAAGAGGGTAATTTCCTAAATGTCCATGTAGCCCCCTAATTATAGATGTGGTCGACAACACACCGATAAGAAGGGCTCTACTAGACACGGCTCCGAGATATCTTAGGACTCTTTTAAAAACCTAAGGCTCTGATACCAAGTTTGTCACGCCCAAAAATTGAGGGACACGACCGGCGCTCGACCGGGTAGCCCCAGTCAAGTGGACCGTGATTCCCTTTTCCATCCCACGTATTACCCCGTGATTCCATTGTACATTATTCAATTGTAATTTAAACACATTCTTACAACCTGGAATTAAATTCTAGATTTCTGTCATTACCCACATATGGTACAATACTTACAAAATATACATAACATACAGGTTCACTTTACGTGGTCTACCAGTTATACTGCCCAAAATACATATGTACATAACCCACATTTCTTGTCTACGGAGCCTCTAAGAGTAAAAAGGAGTTATATAATACTTACCGGTAACAAGGCTCCGGCTATACCGTACACAAATACCAAAATGAAAGTCCGGGAGAAGAGGTGCTATGAACCAAACAGGGCCCCGAGAGGAAAGGGGCTCACCAAAACAGTTGATGAGACGTAGAGGAGGCACTACTGTTGGTGGGTTGGAGTACCTGTTATAGAACCACCTACAATCATCACAAGAATGTAGCGCCCCGGCAAAAGGGACGTCAGTACATTTGAATTGTACTGGTATGTATGAACAAACTTTACTCTAAGTAAACTCAATAATGCACATGCAAGATACAGACAGAGAGTCACACAATCACTGCACAACGATATAGAAAGAAACACAATGGAAGTTCCACAATTCTCACTTCATCACAATCACAATCACAATTCCACCCTTATCCCTTCTTAACATTCCACCCTTATTTCTTCTGTTGCGGCGTGCAACCCGATCCCACCTGACAATCACAATCATTTCTTATGTTTCTGTTGCAGCGTGCAACCCGATCCCACCGGACAATCACACCTTACCCTTATCACTTCTCACATATCACCCTTATCCCTCCTGTTGCGGCGTGCAACATGATCCCACCAGAGAATCATATCTCATATCAACAATGACAGTTCACAATTCAATCACAGAAAATTTCAGCAATAGGAATGTTGTTGTGTTTTTACAACCCACATTACGTATATAAAAAAACATATCGTGCCACAATAAACCTTACCAAGGAGTGAATCATATACGATATTTCCACAGACGTTTAGTTCAATTACATCACACCACAACTCTTTTTCGTTACTTGTTACACAACCTTTAGCATATACATTCATACTCTTGAATACACTTCACGCTTCAACACAATTGAAAAACCATTTGCACATATTCACGCCAATACACGTACCGTATGCTCGGACACCACCAAACGATTTTACAAAGATTAAAGTTAGCCATACATTCCTGGAATCGAGTTTCCCTTTTTAATTTCTATCACAATTCACTGAACCGTCTAGCGCCGTCAATCTAGTTCACAATGCGACACATTTACCTTAGAATTACGAATCTTAAATTCATTTGAGCATTTTATCAAACACCATGTGGTCCCTTAGCTTAACTAAAACTCATTTTAGTGAAAGATTACTCTAACTAGCTTTCTTTTACTAGGTCATGGAAGATTATTCACATGCATGCAAGTCTTATCTTTTCATCTCAAGAACCAACCTATGTGTGCTTCATTCTAACTAAAATCTGAGAATTAAAGGGAAATGGGGTGGGGACTCACCTCTTAGAGTGAAGAAGATGAAGATTACTTGATAATTTCCGGGCCTGAGTGATGTTTGAAGAATCAATTTGGGGAAGATGGGAACTTCTCTCTCAAGAACTCTCTTTTTCTTCTCTCTATCTTGTTTTAAATTCAGTTAAAATGAAAAGGGGTAGGGGTTAAATGAAGTTGAAGTCGGGTATAAAAGTTTGGAAAATTTAAAGCCCGTGTCAAATATGCGGTCAGGAATGCGATCGCATTCATGACATGCGGTCCGCAGAGCTGACCGCAGAATGGCCCCAGGTGGGCCAAAATTTTGAAACAATTTTCCCAGTTATGCGACCACTATGCGGTCCGCATACTCGTTATGCGATCGCATAGTGCGTCGCATAACACCCCTCCCCAAAATCAAAGGCAATAATGCGACAGCTATGCAGTTCTCAGAACCGAAATGCGGTCGCAGATTGGACCGCATAGTTGTCCTTCAGTTGGGTAGTGATATGCCCATGTATGCGACCACTATGCGGTCCGCATACACGTTATGCGATCGCATAGTGCGTCGCATAACACCCAATTTCTGGAAAATTTAATTCTTGAACTCTCAGGGTACTTTTTGTTCAAATTAGGTCGTTTTAGGAATTTCCACAGTAAAAACAACTCGGGGACTCGTTCGGGCATTATTTTAAGCAAGAAATTTTACGGGTCTTTACAGTAATCCACACCATTGAAGTAACAAGCACACTCATACATTGCACACTCTACACTTACTAGTACAACTCCATCATTCAATGAATTCCACTATCTGTAAAGTACGTTACAACCAGTAGCGAAGAATTTCCATCACTCGAGTCATTTCCAGACTCCACCTCTGTGGGTCATAACTGATTCACCAACATACCTCGAACCAAAACCAATACAACACATAATAGTGTAATAAACTTATCGTTAGCGGACTCCCCCACTTAGCTCAAAGCCAAAGATCCAGACAAACAATAACTCACGATGCCCACACATTATCACTGCCACCATACTGTGGCGGGATTCAACTAAATCCTTCATACGCTCATATGACCCAGGCCATCTAACCCTCAGCCCGTATGCAAATCTCGCATTCACCATTGTATTGATCATGCCAAATCCCACAAGCGAGCTAAACTCAAATTACAACATACATCATCTACTGGTAGAAAAGAACTTGCTACATATAAACATAAGAGTCACACACCTCAAGACGACCCACAGGAGATACCCCTACCTGCTTAATCTCAAAATGATATCTCCTTATACACTTCCAAAAATCATAGCTATCACGCAATTACTATACCTTCCTACATTAGAACATGACTATTTCCTACCCTCGAGACATCCCATAAGCGGTATAAGAACCTGAAGCTGATGGAAATACTAACACTGGAGTTATGGTCAAGGAAATCTTGAGCTTCTGGAAGCTCTACTCACACTCGTCTGACCACATAGATACTTTCACTGGACACCACGTGTCCCAAGAATGCTACTAAACTGAGCCAAAAATTCACACTTGGAGAACTTCGCACAAAGCTTCTCCTCCCTATATCCTTGTGATACCATCATCAAATGTTGAGTATGCTATCCCTGGCTACGTGAGTACGACAGGATGCCATCCATGAACACAATAACAAAGGAGCGCAATTACTGCTTGAATATACCGCTAATAAAATACATGAACGCTTCTGGGGCATTGGTCAACCCAAAAGACATCACAGGAACTCTGAACATAACAGGAAAACCCACTAAACTACACAAGAGGTCCTTCAATACTCATAACTCGAAGCCATATTCTAACTCAATATAGAAGTCAATTAATTAATGGTTCTTGCCACATCTCCCTCCAATTCATTTTGGTCACCATCAAACAACCTAAATACCTCTAACTGTTAATCACATTCACCACGTAGTCATCTAGTCACAAAGTTCCATCAATAAGGACACTAATGGACATATAAGTCCCCAAATACGAGTGCTCACACAAACAAAATCTCAGCACTCAAGCCACAAACAAAAGCCGGCCTCAAGTCCTTCCCACTGGCCCATTATTAACATGCTAGAAATCACATCTCACCCATGGAAGTCACAAGCCGATGACGCACAACTGATACCAAGCGCTCGCGTGCGCATTCGAATACATGAAAGGAATTAAAAGAGTTACGCTTTTGGCTGAATAAATGGATACACACGATAAGAATTCAAGAATGTGGAATGTTTTCTAGGGGTTATGCAGCCTCTCGAAGATAAGTACAGACGTCTCCGAACCGATCCGCAAGACTCTACTAAACCTGCTCATGACCGTTGAGTCCTATGTAACCTAGAGCTCTGATACCAACTTGTCACGACCCCAAATCCTAACAGGTCGTGATGGCGCCTATCGTGGAACTAGGCTAGCCAACCATCACATTACTACGCTTTTGTTCAATTTTAACAGTTCACAATATAACAATAAGCAAGCAACCATAGCATCATATAATATAATTTAGTCTTAATATCCCAATAATAATCTTACAAACCTCCCAAGAACTAGAGTCAATAGTCATGAGGATATAAGGATAGATAAATCTAACTCTACTAACTTTAATATAAGTCTCTAAATCAAGAGCTAAAAACATAATAAGGAAGGGAAGTGGAGAAGCTGCGGACACTGGACAGCTACCTCGCAATCCTGTGAAATCCGTTAACGAACAAGCAAGAACTGCTACTGCTCCAGACCGTTACCTGAATCTGTGCACAGAGGCACAGGGAGTCTTTATGAGTACGCCAACTCAGTAGTAATGAAAAGAAATCACAGTCTGAGGAATATAAAGCACACAAACAGATACACCATTTCACAACAACTAGTAAAAACATCAAGTCACCAAGTAGTATTCAGCATATTCATAAGTTCAAAAACCAATTCCAAACTCCTTTGAAAACAAGTAAATATCAGTATATCTCAGTGAAATTCTCAGTAAAAACCAGTTTGAAAACGAAGTAAATCATAGTTCGAAAACTTAGTAAAATCAGCATAAATCCGCGCCTCGGGCCAAAATCATTTCTTGTAATAGTTTCCCTCCGGCATTTTCTCAATCACTCAGTATCAATCATCACTCAGTATCATCATCACTCAGTATCAGCCCCGCGGGCAATCATCACTCGATATCGGTACCGGCGCTCACTAGGGGTGTGTACAGACTCCGGAGGGGCTCCTACAACCCAAGCGCAATAATAACATAAGGCCTGGAAGCCTCCTCACCTCTCGCATAAGGCCTGGAAGCCTCCTCACCTCTCTCATAAGGCCTGGAAGCCTCCCCACCACTCTCATAAGGCCTGGAAGCCTCCTCACCTCTATCATAAGTCTTGGAAGCCTCCTCACCTCTCTCATAAAGCCTGGAAGCCTCCTCACCTCTCTCATAAGGCCTGGAAGCCTCCTCACCTCTATCATAAGTCTTGGAAGCCTCCTCACCTCTCTCATAAAGCCTGGAAGCCTCCTCACCTCTCTCATAAGGCCTGGAAGCCTCCTCATAATATAGGCTTGAAAGACACTCTCAATTTGTCCTTAGGCCATAGACTACCGGGTTCTCGACCCAAAACAGTGTTTCATTTTTCAGTAAATAGTATCAAAGTACTCTGAGTGTCAAAACAATTTATCAGGAAAAGACTGAGTGTGAAATCATAACATATCAGTGAGGAAAATATAGTAAACACAACCCTCAAGGGTAAACAAGTCGGCACTAGGCCCCAAACACGGCTTACATCCCAAATCATATCATAATAAAATAATACTAATTAAGCATAGGCTTAAAAATCGGTTTTGCAACCCAATAATTTCCAAGATAAGGAATATAATTCCAAAGTTTCAACCTTTTCATATCCAAAACCCGTGAAAGGGTGCATAGTCCGGGGTTTCACACCCTCAGGAAAGGATTTCAAGACATTACTTACCTCAAAACTAGCCCAGAATTATTCCGCAATGGGCTTGCCTCTCGAATCAACCTCTGAAGGCTCCAAATCTACCAAATACAGATTTTTATCATCAATATATGCTTAAGGAAAAATTTCCAATTGAAAAATATCAAAATTAACCCAAAAATCCGAAACCGGTCAAAACCCCACCCCCAAGCTCGCGTCCCGAAACTCAGAAATTTTTATACAAAAGTGTTCTACGTTCTCTCACAAGCCCGTACATGTAAAGAACACCAAAATCGGAGTTCGTTTGACCCCTCAAATCGACCCTTTAAGGTCTCATAATCTCAAGCCCTAAAACCCAATTTTTCTGCTGATTTTCCATAAATTTACACTGGTTTTATGTTCTATAATCATCCATAATCGTGTTTTAATGATCAAAATACTTACCTCTATGAAGAACAAGGATTTTCCTCTTCAAAATCATCCCCAAAAGCTCTTTTCCGTACAAAAATGGTGAAAAATAAGGTTTAAGTTGTGGAAGGGTTTATTTAAATATGCCCAGATAAATCCTTCATCGCGAACGCGATACCTCGCCGCGAACACATAGAACAAAAACTCCAGCTCCCCCATTTACTCTTCGCGAACACGGTACACCACCGCGAACGCATAGAACAAAAATTCCAGGTTCCCTATTTACTCTTCTCAAACATCCTCTAGTAGAATAGTCATAATGTTTTGCACAAACTCTAAATGACAAATGGTTTACCTTTATATGAACTAGACACAAAGGGCTACAACTTTCATTTTTACATCATCTCAAAATTACTTATAGATTGTGAGATATGAGCCTCTGAAGTCAGACATGCGCAGAAGATATTTTTCTTCTTTCCGAACGCGAGGCACTGTTCGCGAACGCGAAGAGAAAAGTCCCTGATGCCAAATTCTTCTTCGCGAACGCGAAGGGGTCCCCGCGAACGTGAAGAACAACACCGGACACCAGCAACAGCCATCTCAAAACAGACCGAAATGATCTGAAACCACCCTTAAACACACCCGAGGCCCTCGGGACCCCGTCCAATCACACGACTCAGTCCCATAACACCCCACGGACTTGCTCGAGGTCTCAAATCACATCAAACAACGCCGAAACCACGAATCGTACTCTAATCCAAACTTTATGAACTTTGAAATTTTAAACTTCTACATTCGATGCCAAAACCTATCAAATCACGTCTGATTGAACCCAAATTTTGCACACAAGTCATATTCGACATTACGGACCTTCTCCACCTTCCAGAATCGCATTCCGACCCCGATATCAATATTTCCACTTTCGATTGGATTCTTCAAAACCTTCAAATTTCTATCTTTAGCCAAATGACTTCAAAATAACCTACGGACATCCGAATTCACTTCCGATCACGCTTCCAACTCCAGAATAACCATACGGAGCTATTCCCAAACTCAGAATCCCGAACGGACATTTACAACACTGAAATGCCTTCAAGCCAAACTTAGGAAATTTCTTCAAAAATGCTGACTTCCACAATATACACCGAAATGCTCCCAGGTTATTCAAAACCTGATTCGGACATACGCCCAAGTCCGAAATCATCATATGAACCTGCTGGAACCTTTCGATCCTGATTTCGAGGTCGTTTACTCCAAATTCCAGTCTTAGTCAATTTCTTCAACTTAAGGCTTCCGAAATGAGAATTTTCTTTACAATTTGACTCCGAACTTCCTGAATCTCAACTCCGACCATACGCACATGTCATAATACCTGAAATGAAGTTGTTCATGACTTTCAACCGCTGAACGACGCGCTAGAGCTCAAAATGATAGGTCGGGTCATTACACTTCAACACCTTAAAAAGACCCTTCACACCCTTCCACATGCGAACGAAGAACTTATCTCTCTTTTTCTCCCTTTTCTACGTCCAGCCGTATGCACCTGCCAGCTTGGAATGAGAAGTACTCAAGCCACCATGTGTCGTGGCCAAATCTGTGTACGCCTTCTCCAGCTGCTTCAAATTAGCCCCATGTTTCTTCTGATCCTCAAGGTATTTCTTGAAGTCTTTCTGTGAAATATATGTAGAGGGCCCCTCGGATGTTTCCCCCGATCCCTGTGGAAGTTGAGATACCAGCTCGCGAACCTGCCTCATCTCCTCAGAAAGCACAGCAAATGGGCCACCGGTAGAGGGAGAAGGCTAGCTAACCTGCTCAGTCTTAGGAGGCAATCCCACTTTTCTCTAATTGCTTTTGACAGCTCCACCCTCTCCTCTCTTCTTCAAGGGGTGGATAGGCTTACCCAGTTCTACCTAGTTGTCCCCTGGATCCTCCTCCACCCCAGCCACCTGGCACAATTCAGTAATAAGAGATGGGAATATAAGTGACGTACCACCCATGCGAAGGTACTCCTTTAACTCACTGACGATGTTGTAGCCAACGTCGAGTAGAATGCCATCAAGGATACAAGCTACCATTAGTGCTCTCAGTATGGGAACATTCCAGATGTTGGACGCTGGAGAGACACGACTGCACACAATAGCTAGCCATATCTTGGCTTTGGTGGTGAACTCTTGGGAGGTGATTGATTTCTTATCCAATGCCCAAGGAACTTGCACACCCGGGCATAGCTTGAAATCCAACCAATTCACTGGAAGATTATCCTTCTCTCGAAACGGATCCATGTCGTGGTTTGGGAGGTGGTAGATGTTGTTCACAGCTTATGCCCCGAAATGTACCATATTACCTCGAATTCTCATCTTCCGCTTCTTCATGTTTATGGCAGGGAGATTCGCATAGAACTCCCTCACCCACTGATCATTTTCCTTGCGAGGTGGAGGGGCAAAACAAATCCAGCCCATAGCAAAAAGCTTCCAATAGAACTCAGGCAGACGTTGCTCAACTTTGTACATCTCTATTCCACTCTCTGAGAGGAGATTCTTTGTGAATAACTCATTATAATACCGTTCATGGCACCCTCATGATAAGAATCTATGTTGGTCATAGTTGTCCTCAAGTTCCATGGGATTTCCGGGCAAGGATTCCGTAGAGTCGGAAATCATTCTCAATATATGGGCCTGCAAAATAAATCATTGAAATGAAAAGAGAGTATAGCCATGAAATATGTTGCAAAATTAATCTTGGATATCAAAGGAGTGATTGGATAGTTGAAAGCATACTTGGAAAAAATTTCAGAATTTTCAAAATATGCAAATGCTCGCTCTCTGATGTCGCATTTGTCACATTTTCTTCGCAAATGCGAAGCCCTCAGTTTCCCCTCAGAAGTCGCATTTGCGACTATTTCCTCGCAAATGTGAAGTGGCTCTGGATCACAATTGCGAGCCATCCTTTGCAATTGCGAAGTCCCCTGAAACAGCCAGAGTTCGCAAATGCGAAGCCGTCGTCCCCATCCCTAGCCAGTCCCTAACTTTTGAAATTTCTTTCGTGAAATCACTTCTAACAACCCCCAATACACCCCAAATTGTCTTTACACACGAAATCATGCAATAATCATCACATACAACCACAAAAATGCAAAGAAATTTTGAAATCTAGACCCAAAATGCTACCCTTATTTCTAAACATCAATGGCACTCAGATTTCTCTCAAATTCCTCACACATTGTTGGACTAACACTCTCAACCAACCTCACCCAGAAAATGACAACATGAAATTTGAGTTTTCTAGTGTTTGTGTACAGAAAAACAAGAACACACTTTAAGCCCTAGGTTTTGGGAAAATAATTAAAAAGAAGAAGAAGAGGAAGAAGAAAATGCAAGGATTTAGAAATTCTACCTGATTGTTACACTTAGGAGTGAAGATTTGAGAGTTTGAGGGTTGGGAGAACTCAAATCGCCCGTTTCTCTTTGGTCTCTACGAAAATTTTCAGCTTTATGAAAAAATGGAACCGTCAGACCCTCTTTAAGCCTTCAGGTATGCAAACCTCCCCAGGAACCTGCACAGTTCGTAAGTGCGAACCAGAGTTCGCAAATGCAAACTCCATTTCAAATAAAAAAATTGCTTTCTTTAAAATAGGATAAAATAAGAATAAAATAATATTTATAATGAAATATTCTACAATAAAATAATAATAGTAATAATAGTAATAATAATAATAATAATAATAATAATAATAATAATAATAATAATAATAATAATAATAATAATAATAATAATAATAATAATAATAATAATAATAATAATAATAATAATAATAATAATAATAATAATAATAATAATAATAATAATAATAATAATAATAATAATAATAATAATAATAATAATAATAATAATAATAATAATAATAATAATAATAATAATAATAATAATAATAATAATAATAATAATAATAATAATAATAATAATAATAATAATAATAATAATAATAATAATAATAATAATAATAATAATAATAATAATAATAATAATAATAATAATAATAATAATAATAATAATAATAATAATAATAATAATAATAATAATAATAATAATAATAATAATAATAATAATAATCCTTACACTAAACAATTCTAATGGTTAGAACGACTAATAATTTGAGAAATAATGGGTCGCTACCACCAAGCACCACATTTTACGACATGGCACGACATAAATTAATTTTACAGATTGTGTCGTCGCTTGAGAAATAGAAAATTGGCCACCTAATTTGGAATCAAGCTTATGACCACGAACGGTGAGAATGATAGGTTGATGATCAAGCCGAACTCTAACTTCTTCACTATGCACTTCTCGGTTTCATGTGAGGAATGTTATTTGTCTTATTTTTCCTTTCAAATTGTAAATGGTGTGACTGTTGTTCCTCCTCCTCGTAATCTCTTTTGAATCGTGTAGTTCAGTTTTCATATCACCACACAGGTCTGATGTTGAGAAATGCTTGGAATGGGACGTCATAATCTTTCAATAACTCCAACCATATCCTCCATCCCTGATTGAGATTCTTTTGCTTGAATGAGTAGTGAAGATCGCAAGGGTCTGTGAAAACCTCACCCGAGACACCATGGAGATAGTGCCTCCAAATCTTTGATGCATGAACATTGGCTATCAAACCTTCGAGATTCAATTCTTCCCGGAATTTTGGTATCCTTTATTTTTCCCGGACTGGAATCCAGTTCAACCATATTTTCAATTACGTCGGTCGACTTTAAGTCCTCATTTTCTTGGTATCACAAATACTCGTAGAATCGGTTGGCGAATGTTCAATTCTTGAATTTCCCAAGGTAAAATTCACATTTCCCTCGGAGTGGACACCTCTTGACCTTCTTTCACATTTCAAATGATGGATATAATGAGCCTCAATCGACGATTTTTAAGCGAGTATCCAATATTTTTCCAACGGGTGAATAACATTCCCTCTTCATTATTGATTCCCAAAAATAAAGGAATTTTCTTTCAGTTCGGGTGCAGTAGAGAGATCAGCCGTTGAGGAATCTACTTGGGAATCCGAGACGAATAGGCGGAGTAGTTAACTCCAAACCAAGTAATTTTCTATGTCCGTTCGAGGACGAACGTTTGTTTAAGAGGGGGAGATTGTGATGACCCAAAGGGACATCTTATTAATTAAGACTCCATTCTTGGATCCTAGGCCTTCGAAAGACTAATTTTAATTATCTCAATTAGCGTGCGCAGTACGGCGGGAATACGAAAAGCTTTTATGTGAAAATACGGGAAATAGAAATTTCTAGAGTTAAAATTTGATTTTACTTAACTTTGGTTAACCCTTTGAGTAAAAGAACCCTTATCTATGTTCTGACGATCCCGGAAGGTCCGCAGTGAAGTATGGGATTTGCGCGTATGCCCGGAATTGAATTCCAAGGTCCCTGGCCTTAGAAAACATTTTTGGAAGAAAATTGTTCTGCTGGTTAATTCAAGAAATAAAAAAATGAAATATTATGTGAAAAGTTATGATATCGGGCACGTATTTTGGTTCCGTATCCCAGAACAAGTTCGTTATGTTATGTAAGTCATATATGTAAAATTTCATGAGAATCGGAGTTGATTTGATGTAATTTGGACATCCGGTTGAAAGGTTAGAGAAATTAAGTGTTCTTGAGAAAATAAGGAGTTTTGAGGTTAAATTCGTAGATTTGATGATATGTTGATGATTTGATCACATGAACAAGCCCGAATGAGGTTTTTTACACTTGCGTGCATGTTTGGTTTGAAGCCCCGAGGGCTTGGGTGAGTTTCGGATAGGATTAGACTATGTTGCGCTTGTTTTTTACGCTTCATCGTCGTTTCTTCAGGAATCAAATGACACCATAGTAAGCAAATGAACTCCAAATTTAGTTTTATTGAACCATTAGATCTGTATTGTAATTACAGATCTATAGGAAAAAGAATCATCGAATTTTGACATCGTATGAAGAAGTTATGCCCATTTTAGTGTCAAAAAAATACTATTGGTGCCGGATGTCGCAAATGCGAACTCCGGGTCGCAAATGCGACATCCGCAACCTATTAAATGAGCTTTTTGGCGTGATTTTCACCCATTCTTCAATTCTCTCAAACACTAAACCTCCATAGGCAATTTTACAAAACTCCAAACTTCTCCAAATCATTGGTAAGTGATCTTTAACTAATTCCTTTCATTCCATAAATACCTTTAATAAGATTTCAACCAAAAATCTAGAGTTTTCATGGTACAAATTTGGATTTTTGGGTAGAACTTAGGAATTTCAAAATTTGGGGAATTGGACCTCGAATTGAGGTCGGATTCAATACCAATTGTATATCCATGCTCGAGGGTGATTGGGTAAACGGGTTTTGGTCCGAACCTCGAGTTTAGACCAAGTGGGTCCGGGGTCGATTTTTGAAATTGAATGGGAAAACTTAGGAAAACCATTGCTTTTCAATAAAGATGACTCCTTTAGGCTAGGATTGATAACATTGAACCAATTGTGATTAGATTCGAGCAGATTAGAAGAAAATTCTAAAGGAAAGGCAGTGTAAGAACAGTGAATTACTTGTGAGATCGAGATAAGTGTTTGGTCTAACTTTGACTTTAGGGAATATGAGTCCCCGCTTGTTTGCTATGTGAAATACATGGGTGTGGTGTATAGGTGAGGTGACGAGTATCTATGCACCACCCAATTTGCCTGTTAAGCATGATCAATTTTCTGTCCATAACTTAATTGATGATTGTCTTAGTTGTTCTATGACTATTTAGCGTTGTTATCTTGTTGTTAAACATTGTTGATAATATTGAGGAAGTAATGAGGAATGTCGTTCAACTGGTTTATGATTGTTGAGGTATACGTGATTGTTTGGTTTCAATTGATTGTGGCCAATTGTTGTGGCGAGCGTATAAAGAATATTGGTTGTTTATTGGGTTCCCTTGTGGGACAATTGATTGAATAATTTGGTATTGCATTTACGAAGTTTATATGTACACATTGATGTTCCTGTTGGTATCATGAATTAACATAAGGTTATGATATATTGTTGAAACAGAAATATTGTGAAAGGCTTGGCATGTATGGTGAAAGCTTCATAAATTAATATAAGGTTGTGGTATATTGTTCAAACGGAAATATTGTGAAAGGCTTGGCCTGTATTGTGAAAGCTTCATAAATTAATATAAGGTTGTGGTATATTGTTGAAACAGAAATATTGTGAAAGGCTTGACATGTATTGTGAAACCTTCATAAATTAATATAAGGTTGTGGTATATTGTTGAAACAGAATTATTGTGAAAGGCTTGGCCTGAATTATGAAAGCTTCATGAATTAATATAAGGTTATGATATGTCTGGTGGGAGCGGGTTGCACGCTGCAACAAAGGTGTGATAAGGGTGGACAAGTCGGATCGGGTTGCACGCTGCAACATGAGTGATAAGGGTGATATATGTAGGGAGGAGGAATAAGGGTGGACAGGTGGGAGCGGTTGCACGCCGCAACAAAGGACACTTATGAATTATTGGATTTTACGAAAATTTATCTCACTGTATTTCAAGAAAAATGTTTTTACTGGTTTTTCTTTGAAACTCAAGGATTTGAAAGTTATAGATTTTTGAAAAAGTTTAAATGTTTATTTTACTGTTTTTTTCTTCTTCATATTTTTGGCAATACTTTCATTCAAAGTTAAAGTTTGAAACCTTGGAAATTATTGAGCATTGGTTGTAGCTGAGGCCTAAAGAGGCGGTTGAGTTATTTTATTAATGTGGCAATATTTGAATTTATATGTTTAGATTTCCTTCTTGTTTTTATATTTATTATCTCAGTTATATCTTTCTTGTTCCTGTAGAATTGTTTTATTGTGTTATGGTATATATTATTGTCACAGGTTATATGTTGTCATTGCCCCACCTTAGCCTCGTCACTACTTCGTTGAGGTTAGGCTCGACACTTACTCAGTACATGGGGTCGGTTGTACTGATACTACACTCTACACTCTTTTGTGCAGTTTCAGGTACTGGTCAGAGTTAGGAGAATTAGTAGCTGATGTCGTTGCTCGGAGACATGAGGTAGATCTGCTAGCGTCCGCAGATTCCTGGAGTCTTTACTTATTTTCGGACACTGTTTTACTTCTTTCAAAAACAGATATATAATTATTTCAGCCCATTATTTGTAGCATTCTTAGCAGTTCGTGAATTGTGACGCCAGACCCTGGGTAATTATGAAATTAGCATTAGTTGATGGCTCGTCTGTTACTTTGAATATTAAATCCTGATTGCATTTATGTAGAAGTATTAGATTTTGTGTTTAATTGGATTTGTTCATGCGTGTGGAAATAAAGTTATAAAGAAAATGATTGTATAATTTCTAACATTGGCTTGCCTAGCAAGTGTGGTGTTAGGCGCCATCACGATCCCTGAGGTTGGGAACTTGGGTCGTGACATTATTGCTCCTTGTTGCGGCGTGCAACCCGATCCCACCAGACATATCATATCAATTTATTCACCCGTATCACGATCAATTTATTCACCCGTATCACAATCAATTATCCACCCTTATCACAACTCCCTTATCACAGCCCCCTTATCACCGCATGTCAAGTCAAAGTCTTTCACAATATTTATGTCTCGATAATTGTAAACAGAACAAGTTTTACTTTAAATAAAAGTAAAAGCAAAATATAAAATAATGACAATAAAATAATCAGTGTTCCAGCCATTATTTTATAAACCCTAAAACATGCATGTTCTCCCTTATCATTGTCTTGTTGCGGCATGCAACCCGATCCCACCTATTTACAATATCACAATCAATTATCTACACTTGTCACAACCCCCTTATCAAAGCCTCCTTATCACACCAATTTTATTTCAACAATTTCAAACAGAAAACAGTGTAGCCCGTAAGCTTTAAACAATAACATCCCATAATAATATGAGCCTGAATATATATATAATCACCGTAACACTGTCAACCCAACTCAGTCATTACGCACCATGATAGAATCAAGAGAACAACCAACACTTTCAACACACTTACAATTAAATAGTGTCAAACTGCTCAACCTCTCTATATCACAAGGGGATCAATTAAACACCCTGCACTCTTTCAAAATAACCGCAATAATATTTAACAATAAAATAACAAGGCCAACTAGTCATAGAAACAATAGTGAACATAGAGCAATTAAGACAAACATCAATTAAGTTGGGAACGGAAAAAGGGGATCATGTTTATCAAGCAAACTGGGTGGTGCATAGATAATCGTCACCTCACCTATATACCATGCCCATGCATTCACATAGCAAACAAGTGGGGTTTATATTCCCTCAAGTCAAAGTTAGACCAAACACTTACCTCAATTTCGTAGGCCACTCACTGCTCAATTACGACTTTTTCTTTTTGAATTCACCTCTAACTTGCTAGAATCTAATCATAATTAACTCAATATCATCAATTAATGATAAAGGAACTAACTTTATTGAAAAACATGATTTTCCTAAGTTTTCTATAAAAAGTGAAAACCCGACCCCGAGCCCGCTTGGTCTAAACTCGGGGTTCGGACCAAATTACGTTTACACATTCACCCACAACCCAATTATACAATTAGTTTCGAAATCCGACCTCAATTCGAGGTAAATATTCGATTTTTACAAAATTCCCTAATTCTATCTAAACCCTCAATTTTTACCATGAAAATTCTAAGTTTTTGATTTAAAAGTGATGAACAGTAATGAGTAATTGAAATACTAAAGTTTAGAATTGATTACCTATGACTTGGGGATGATATTTGGTGAAGAAATGTGTTCCTACAGCTGTGGGGTTCAAAAATTTGAAGAAGAAGAAGTTTGTCATTTTTATATATATTTTCTTGTCATCTATTCAGCCTCGTTTATCAGGCCAAATGATACTGAAACTCGATTTTTATATCTCCAATAGATTTCTTGTGAAATTTTAGTCAATTTAGACTTTTGAATCACTCAATTTGACCTTATAATGAAGGAGATATGTAGGTTTTAATATTTGCAAATATTGCAGATTTTTAATATGCCGTCAGTGGCAATTTCGTAATTAACTTGAAACATCTGATCACCTTAGTAAAATGACCATAAAATCCTCATACGATGTCCAAATTTGATGATTCTTTTTTCTACGGGTCCGTAATTACGATACGGATCTAATACTTCATTCAAAACATAAATCGGATCTTATATGTTCAAAATGATATCATTTATGCTTGAAAAAACGACATCGAAGCATAAGAGAGAATGAGCGCAACACAACCCCCCAAACCTATTTGAAACTCACCCGAGCCCTCGGGGCTCTAAACCAAACATGAACGCAAGTATAAAAGCATCATACGGACTTGCTCGTGCGATCAAATCATGAAAATAACATGTAAAATTATGAATTAAACCTCAAAACTCATTATTTTTGTCATGAACACTTAAAGTTCACTATTTATCAACCGGACGTCCGAATCACGTCAAATAAATTTCGATTCTCACCAAATTTCGCAGACAAGGCTTAAATATTATAAAAAATCTGTATCGAGCTCCGGAACCAAAAGTCGGGTCCGATACCAATCCTTTCAAACATTAATTCTTTTCTTTATTTCATAAATATTTCAGCAAAACAATTTCTTCCAAAAATTGATTTCTAAGGCTTGGGACCTCGGAATTCATTTCCGGTCATACGCCCGAGTCCCATATTTTATTGCGGACCTCTCGAGATTGTCGAAACACGGATTCGGGTACATATACTAAATCGAGGTAGTTAAAATTAGTCTTTTTATTGCTAATAAGCCTAGAGCAAAGTCTAAATTCATAAAATGACCCCTTGGGTCATCACAATACACATGGGTACGGGGTTAACCCTTGAACTTAGGTGAAAACTCATTAAATTTCTTATCATAATATGGATTGTTTTGCTTGGTCCCACCTAGATATGACAGGGATCCTGCTGGAGCTCACCACACTTCGACTAAGTTTGGACCCGAAGTTCCGCCCAGTGAAACAAAAGAGCAGGCCCCAATCCGAGATAAAACATGCATTCATCACAGAAGAGGTAACTAAACTCCTTAAAATAAAATCTATTCGGGAAGTAAAATATCCCAAATGGTTAGATAACATAGTTGTAGTCCCTAAAAAGGGAAATAAACTTAGGATGTGCATAGATTACAAATATTTAAACAAACCATGCCCTAAAGACTCTTTTCCTTTGCCGAATATCGATTGCATGATCGATGCCACGACCGTCCATGAGATCCTTAGTTTTCTCGATGTCTACTTCGGGTACAATCAAATAGAAATAAACCCGGAGGATCAGGAAAAAAATTCATTCATCACTAAGTACGACACTTATTGTTATAATGTAATGTCTATTGGGCTAAAAATGTTGCAGCTACTTACCAATGCCTATTTAACCGTATATTCGAATAGGTAAATCAATGGAGGTCTATATTGATGATATGCTAGTTAAGTCCCTGCGCGCAGAAGACCATTTAACACATTTGCAGGAAAATGTAAATATGTTGAGAAAATACAATATGAAGCTTAATCCGAAGAAGTGTGCATTAGGGGTCGGTTCGGGATAGGTCCTCGGATTTATGGTGTCAAATCGGGGGATCGATATCAACCCCGATAAAATCAAGGCAATCGAAGACATCACAGTCGTGGACAGCGTTAAGGACGTACAAAGATTAACAGGGCGGGTAACTGACTTAGGCCGATTTATCTCGAGGTCTTCAGATCGAATTCAAATGTTTTTCTCACTACTCAAAAAGAAGAAGAATTTTTCTTGGACCCCGAAATGCCAACAGGAATTGTAGGAATTAAAGCGGTACCTCTCAAGACCACCACTGCTTCATACTCCAAAAGCGTACGAGCAACTCTACTTATACTTAGCAGTCTCGGAAGTCACAGTAAGTGGGGTCCTAGTTCAAGAGGAGCAAGGTACGCAATTTCCCATTTACTATGCTAGTCATACTTTAGGTGAGGCCGAGACCCGGTACCCACACTTAGAAAAATTAGTGCTTGCTCTAATAAGCGCCTCTAGGAAATTAAAACCATATTTTCAGTGTTACCCAATTTGTGTGGTGACCACTTACCCTCTTCATAATGTTTTTTACAAGCCCTAATTCTCGGGCCGTCTGGCCAAATGGGCCGTCGAAACCAGTGGGTATGATATCGAGTATCAACCCCGAACGACCATCAAGTCTCAAATTTTAGCAGACTTCATGGCCGACTTCACGCCATCCCTCGTACTCGAGGTCAAAAAAGACTTGTTATTAAAAGCCGGTACATCTTCGGGGGTATGGACCCTTTTCACGGACGATGCTTAGAATGTGAAGGGGTCCGGGATAGGCATCGTTTTGAGGCAGCCCACGGGCAATACAATTAGACAATCTATCAAAACTTCTAAGTTGACTAATAATGAGGCCGAGTATGAGGCATAATTGCAGGTTTTGAACTAGCTAAGAGCTTGGGAGAAGATGTCATCGAGGCCAAATGTGACTCCCTACTTGTGGTAAACCAAGTCAACAGAACCTTCGAGGTTCCAGAAGATAGAATGCAGAGGTACTTGGACAAACTGCAGGTAACGCTACATCGGTTTAAAGAATGGACCCTACAGCATGTACCTCGAGAACAAAACAGTGAGGCCGATGCCCTTGCAAATTTGGGGTCGTCAGTCGAAGACGACGAAATTAGCTTGGGGAATGTCGTACAAATTTCAAAGTCAATTATCGAAGAAGGCCACGCCAAAATAAATTCTACAAGTTTAACCTGGGATTGGAGGAACAAATATATCGAATATCTAAAAAACGGGAAGCTTCCATCAAACCTTAGGGAATCGAGGACTCTGCGTATGAAGGCCGCACGTTTTACATTAGCTGAAGATGGAACACTATACAGAAGAATGTTCAATGGACCATTGGAAATATGCTTGGGTCCTGGAGACACCGACTACGTCCTACGGAAAGTTCACGAGGGAACCTGTGGAAATCATTCTTGTGCCGAATCATTGGTTCACAAAGTCATCAGAGCAGGATACTATTGGGCCAATATGGAAAACAATACTAAGGAATTCTTTCGAAAGTGCGACAAGTGCCAAAGATACGCACCGATGATCCACCAGCCCGGAGAGCAACTACATTTAATCATATCCCCATGGTCGTTCATGAAATGGGAAATGGATATCGTCAGCCCTCTACCATCGGCCCCAGGTAAATCTAAATTCATTTTATTTATAACTGACTATTTCCCTAAGTGGGTTGAAGCACAGGCTTTCGACAAAGTCAGAGAAAAAGATGTTATAGACTTCATCTGGGACCACATCATATGTAGATTCGGGATGCCTGTCGAAATCGTATGCGACAATGGAAAATAATTCATCGGCAGCAAAATAATGAAGTTTCTCGAAGATCATAAAATATAAATGATTTTGTCAATGTGATATCATCCAAGTGGGAATGGACAGGCTGAATCAACGAACAACACCATCATTCAGAATCTAAAGAAAAGATTGAACGACACTAAGGGAAAATGGAGAGAAATATTGCCCGAAGTCCTTTGGGCGTATCGAACAATGTCAAAATCCAGTACGGGGGAAACACCGTTCTCCTTAGTATATGGCGCCTAATATTTGATCCCGGTCGAGGTCAAAAAACCTAGCGTCAAGTTTCAATACACAACTGAAGAGTCAAATCATGAGGCTATGAATACAAGCCTCGAGTTACTAGATGAAAAACGGGAAGCCACCCTCGTCCGAATGGCTGCACAGAAGCAGCGTATTGAAAGGTACTACAACCAAATAACTAATCTCCGGCACTTTAGAATCAGGGCCTTAGTTATGAGAAAAGTCTCCCTAAATACTCGAGGCCCGAATGAAGGAAAACTCTACCCAAATTGGGAAGGATCGTACCAGGTCCTCGATATCATCGAAAAGGGATCCTACAAACTTGGCATGATGAATGACGAACAATTGCCAAATAATTGGAACATATCACTCCTCAAACGATATTATTTTTAAGGTATGAACTTCTCATTTCCATTTATATTTTATACTAACTTGTTGCAGGTGTTCGATCGAAGACATCGAAGTTTTCTCCAAAAACGAAGTCCTTTGGTCTGAAAAGAAGGCGTGTAACTCTTTTTCCTTTTGACCGTTTTTTGTCCCAAATGGGTTTTTCCAGCAAGGTTTTTAATGAGGCAACCATTGTTTGTGCAAACTTAGAGCAATTCAATAGTATCTGAGGCTTCTTTACAATCAACCTCGAATAATGGGGGGCATCACCATCGGATGTTTTCAAGGAGAATACTTTGTGTCAACAGGGTCTCGATAGGTATATTTTGTAAAGGGACAAAAGGTCAAATGAATCGTGTCCATATAAATTGCTCGAGCCCTAATGGCAAAACATGTACGCATGTATAATCTATTGAAAGAAGTATTTTTTCTTTAGCAGATGTTCCATGCATTAGAGAAATTTCTACTTTACAATCTCATACTTATGATCGATTGGAAAAACTATATCAAGGGTAGATCGCAACTAAGGCTCGAACAATTAACCCCGTACTCAGGGATTGCCGTCCAAAAATCGACGTGTTCGAATTACTAAACTTTGAGACCGTAAGACCTTAAAAAGGCAAAACCTAGATTTTATAGGCCACGGCTACCCCCACTCGGGGACTGACACTTCAAACAAGTTTGAAGTGTAATTGGGAAAATAAGCCTAAGAGGCAGTTCTCAAGGATACGGCCAAATTAACGCGGTTCGGAGACGTCTGAATTCTGAAATGGAAACAGGCCTTCGAATTCTTTTCTAAATCGGTCTAAAAGTCTACCCTCGGCAAAATAACAAAAAGGTTTTGACAACGTCAGCCCTCGAAAAACCCTAAGGGTTATCGAACTGTTCGAACCCTCGAACAATTTTTTGCTGAACAAACAAAAAAGGAAACGGGTTTCGATAACACTAAACCCCAAAAAAAACCTAACGGTACAGACTTACTTCATGTTAAGGCATGACAAATTCTCATATGATTAACTTTTTAAGCCGAAAATGGAGAAAGTCACTCTTTTGAGGCCATATCGGCCTAATTCAAGAGCCTAAGGGTCGTTATATTTTTCAAGTTCGAGCAACTACTCACTCGAATACAAAGACTATATTAGTCTAACTTCGATCAATTTGCCTAAGTTTCAAATTCACGAAAAAATTTCTTAGAAGGCATAAGTAAGTCAAAATTCTCACAAGGTATGAAGTGTATCAAAATTTTCATAAGGCATAAAGCGAATCAGAATTTTCACAAGTCAAAAGTCGAGATAAATATCAAAAAAGAATTATTATATATATATAAAGGTATTTACAAAGGACCAATCGAGATCCTACACAAAAGAAAAAAGATAAAGAAAAGATACAAAAGCTCCTAACTATTCTCAGGGGCAGCTTCTTCATAGGGGTCCTCCCCATTTTCTAACCCACTCTTGCTGCCATCATCATCGTCGTCGTCGTCAGTAGAAGAGGCCAATGCTCTAGCATCAGCTTCATGCTCCTTTGCCTTTATTATCTCTTTGAAAAAATCGAAGCCTCGAGCGTGGATCTCCTCGAAGGTTTCCATTCGAGATTGGCATTTGGCAAGTTTAGAAATCCAATATGATCGAGTCTGAGAAGTCTCGGAAGCGTCTCTCGTTTGAACTTGAGCGGCTTCAACACCGTCCTGCTAAATGACCACGATCGCATCAACCTCGGTCTTCACCTTTTTGGCCTAAGATTTGGCCTTTGTGAGTTCGGAAGCCAACCGAGCCTCGAGCTCCTCTATATTCTTTTCCTGAGCCGGGATTTTTTCCTTCATGCCTTGAAGCTGGCTTCTAACCGATGACAATTGAGCTAGAGCAGTTTCTTTCTCTGCGGCTAAGCGGTCCATGCCTTCCTTACACCCGTAGGACTCTGCCTTTATCGTTTTGATCTCCTCTCGGAATTGCTCGATCCTCTCGTTCTTTTGATGCAACTGTGATATTCAAATGTTAGCTTCCGTTCTCGAATCAATCCCATGAGCTTTTAAGAGTATAATTACTTGCTCGATCAGGTCGGTCTGATCCTTGTGAGCCTTAGCTAATTCGGCTCTGAGGTCCTTAATCTCCTCATACTTTTGAACGCAAAGAAGTTTGAGGGAATTCCTTTCCTCAGAAAGCCCTTGGAGGTCGGCCTCACATCGACTCAGCTCAGCAAGCGACATAGAAAAAGCCTCCCGATGGAGTACCAAAGCCTGTATGGAAAAGAAAAAGGAGTTAGACAAAAGATGGAGGAATATTACGTCAACAAAAAATTAAGACTTACCTGATTTAGGGTTAGTTGTGCCTCTTCGAAGAGGCTAGATGCATCATTCAATTCAGAAGCGTCTTCGACCCCAATACAACAATCTCGAAAGGGATCTTCCCCTCCGGGGACTCCATCTACCTCGGGGGTCCTCAAAGCTTGAGCATCCCGGATTGTTTCTTCAGGAAAGGCAGGGAGAGTAGGCGAGTCCCCAACTATTACTGTCCCAAGTGAGTCACTTGGGCCGTCTTTTCAATTTTAGGGGTTTCAGGACCAGTCCATTCAGACATGCCCGCTGTTTGATAGGGGACAATCTCGATCTCAGACGACTCGGGGACTTTGCCCAAATTCTTCTCCAAGACCCCCTCAGCCTGAGGAGGGATCTCACCAACCATCACCGATTTAGCGACTTTTAGGGCCTCGATGGTTTTCATCACTCGGGTCACCAGCACCGCGCCATCATCTTCATCTTCTTCTTCTTCTTTTTCCCTTAGCCGCTGAAGTACATCAGCAGGAGGGACAACAACATCAGTCTTCGGTTTGCTAATCAAATTTTTCTTCTTCTTAGGCTTTGGGTCCTCGGAGGTCGAGGCCCACTTCCTCTTATTATTCTTCACCAATTTCGGAACCGGAGTTGAGGTCTCCTCCTTTCAATACGGGGGCCTCATGACCGCATCTTTTCCTAGGCCTACACACGAGAAAGTTGAATAAGTTAAAAAGGAGATCATAATCTATTCATCAGATATGTGAAAAGGGAGCTTACCATGATTCTTGGCCTCCCATCAGCCTTTTGCTAGATAACGCAAACAACGCTCAGAGTACGTGGAGGTCGAGGCCAATTTCCAAACTCATCTCTCTAGGTCGGGGATTGCACGGGGCGTCCAAGTGACAAGTAGGGATTTTAACCTATTATCTGCTCTCTTTCACTTGTGTTTTAAGCCAAAAATACTAGAAGGTATTCCCGGAAACTAATGAAATATGCTTGCTTGCAGGGATTGTTCAAAATGAGCCACAGGAATCAAAATCAACTCACAAAGGAGTCAAAGGTTGAACAAAAACCAAGACTGGACAAAGAGGCATGCAGTGTAGACCAAACAAAGATTGTGCGGCCGCAAAAGCCATTGGTGGCCACGATCAAAAGTATGCGGTCCGCAAGAGGGAGATTCAGAGACTTGTAATTTTTGCTCTATTATGGGTGCGGACCGCACTAATATTGTGCAGCCGCAAAAGTCCTTGTGCGGCCGCAACAAAATTATGCGGTCCGCGATGAACAAGAATCAGAGAGTTGACAACTTGGGGAAAATGAAAGAGTGCGGACCGCACCAGAATTGTGCGGCCGCAGTATGTCAAGCGCGATCGCACACACAATTGTGCGGTCCGCGATGATGAAGGTTTAGAGAGTTGTCTCAAGCAAAAATCAAGCAAGTGCAGACCGCATCACTTTTATGCGGCCGCATAATCATGAGCGTGGCCACACTTAGAATTATGCGGTCCACGAAAGTCCAGCTCAAGCCAGAATCATAAGTGAAGAACGCGCACCGCACCAGAATTTTGCGACTGCTAAAGCAAGAGTGCGGCCGCACTCAGAATTATGTCGTCGCACAACCTCCGCAGGGCATTTTTGTCAGATATTTTCAACTTAGTATAAATAGAACTTTTTTGTCATTTTTAGGTTAGGTTACATTTTGTATGAGCACCTGAGACGGCTAGTTTTACTACTTTCAGAAATATTGTACTAGATTCACGTATTAACATTAGATTTTCATCCCATAATCTAATATTATAGATTTTATCTTCATTTCACCTTTAATTTATTCTATTTTCATGAGTAGCTAAACCCATAGCTAAGGTTGTGACCCAACACTAGTGTGGGTATTTAATGGGTGTTTGATTTTGAGGCTTGAATATTAATGGGTTAGTGATATTTAGCCTAGTTTTTGAACTCAAGAATTAATGGTTGCAAACATTGATTCATGCCTTTGTGACTTAGTCTCTACTTGAGAAAGAGGGATTAAGTCTAGAAAAACTAGGCTAACAAGGAATTGGGGTGAATTAAAGAAATTGATAGCCCCAATTAGACGGTTAAACCTAGAGATCGTAATACCCGACTTGAGCTAATATCACTTGATTTGTATGAATACCCATTTGGACTTGAGAAAGCCAAATTGGGCAAAATCATTCAAACTACCGAGAGATATAGAGTGAGTACCCGGGTGTGATAGCTATATTATAATCCCAACTAATCAAGCTTACCCTAGATTTTACTACCCGTTATATAACCACCTAGGTAGAAGTCACTACCCTAGTCTCTTTTAAACACTTGAAAAACCCAACAAAAATATTGTCCTTAGTTTCAATTATTGCAATCAATAGTGTAAAGATAGAAGTAGAATACAGACCCAAACTTGTGGAAGTGTAATTAGATTCAAAGCCCGTAACTCGCTTAGATATAAACCTAATTCCAAACATTAAATCCCTGTGGATTCGATCCCGACCTTAGCTGGGTTAAAACTGCATCAACCCCCTCGCTACTCAATAATAGTGTAGGCTTGGACCCGATCACCAAGCAACCGCTATATCATGAAAGAAGACATTAATGAGAAAAGTAAAGGAACAAAATAATGCATAAAAGCTAACAGTGAGATAATACTTACGCTTCATATTCCATTTCTCAGGAAATGGCATTTTTCAGCTAGGATGAGGTCGGAGGTCTTCACTTGAACAAACCTTCCCATCCAGCCTCGATCTTTGTCCTAGTTGATGCTCAAAATCAACACCTTGTTAGCCTGACGATTGATTTTAATCAACCCGCCTCGATAGATATGGGGCATGTACAATCGAATTAGGTGGTCGAGGGTGAAAGGCATCCCCTCGACTTTGCTTAAGAAGAATCAGAGCATGATGACTAATCTCCAAAAAGAGGGATGAATTTGGCCTAGGGTTATCTGGTACTGGCGGAAGGAATTAATGATGACAAGGTCGAGGGGGCCTAGCGTGAAAAGGTAAGTGTAAACACTCAGAAACCCTTCCATGTAGGCGAGGACTCTCTCGGGGGTTGGAATCACCACCATTTTATCCCCCCAGTTGCAGTCTTTCTTTACCTGCTCGAGGTATTCCTTAGTTATCGAGCATATGTACCTCGACATAGGCTCGCATCGACCAGGGACCGAGGGAGATTTCTCGATCTTAAATTCGGATTTAAGGCTACACGGACCGGGAACACACTCCTCAAGGATCGAATCCACCGGCGTTTTGTCCTTGGTTGGCCGTGAAGAAGAAGCTTTCTCCTTTTTGGAAACTGTTTTGGATGTTTTTGCCATTTTTATAGGTTTGAAGAAAGAAGAAGGTAGTAAGATTTGGTGTTTGAAGATTGACAGTGAAACCTGAAGATATGTAGAAGGAAAGAATTTAGGAGAGGTAAAACCTTTGAAGATTAGGAGAAAGTGAAAGTAAAGTTTGAGTCAATGAGGAGAGTGCCTATTTATGGAATTTATGACGACGGTTCAACAACACTAGTGGCCGACTGTCAACTGACGCTCATTTATGATTTGGGGAACTATACCGACGAGACCTTTCGGATACATCCATTGCTTACATCACGCGGATGGCGTCATAATTGGTCGAGGTCAAAAATAAAGGGTTCAATTCGTTTCTTGTCATTGCACTCCAAAATAATGACGGGACTATCTGCATACGGTTAAAATCGAGCCCACCCGATTTTACTATTTGATCGAGATAAGGATGTTGCATCGAAGGAAGACTTCGACTGAATCATGAGGATAAGGTACTTGGTTCAGATTCAAAGTATTTGTCGAGATCGAGGTCGGTAATAATCGAGGCCAAGGGAGGCAGACACCAAGTAAGACCGGAGACGGCATAATAACGGAAAAACGAGATTGTCACGACCCAGTTTACCCTCCGGACGGTCTCATGATGGCACCTAGTCTTTACGAGTAGGTAAGCCTAACTTTTCGGAAAAATAATTGCAATGTAATAAATAAAACATAAAAGAAGAAGATAGACATAAAACATAGACGCTCGGCATGTACAATTTCACTTCCCAAAACCCACAATGTCACGACAGTCACAAGCTCTATACTACAAGTGGCTCTATACAATGAAGTAGAAAAAATACATAAGTCAACTATGCTTATACTAGAGTAGAAGGGGACTTGTGGGATTCTGCGGACGCGGTAGAATTACCTCGCGGTCTCCTCGAAGCTCCTAAGTGACTCCTAGCCACGAAACGGAGTGCTGGTACCTGGATCTGCACACGAAAAACATGTGCAGGAAAGGGCATGAGTACTTCTCAATTGGTACCTAGTAAGTACCAAGCCTAATCCCAGTCAAGTAGTGACGAGGTCAGGTTAAGGTTCTACTAGATCTTTTTTATAAATAAAACAGTTTAAATAGTACAGGAGGATATAGAAACTAAGGTAAAACCGTAAAATAAATAAGCTGAAAGTAAAGCAGCAACAGGGAGCCCTCGGCTCCGCACAGCGTATCTCACAGTAGCAAATATGCAATGCAGTACAGGGGGAAAGCTCCCGGAATCACGTTCGTCGTCCCAATTTAAATGTGCAATGAAGTACAGGGGGAAAGCTCCCGGAATCTCATCTGTAGTCCCAATTTAAATGTTCAATGCAGTACATGGGGAAAACTCCCAGAATCTCGTCCATAGTCCCAATTTAAATATGTGATGCAGTACAGGGGGAAAGCTCCCGGAATCTCGTATGTACTCCCAATTTAAATATGCGATGCAGTAAAGGGAGAAAGCTCCCAGAATCTCGTCCGTAATCCCAATTTAAATATGCAATGAGAATGAATGCCGGCTACAATTGATTTAAACAGTTCAGGAAAAATCACAGGAAAGAATAAGGGTAGAACTACCTAAACATGGTGCACATAGTAGCAAATAAGGGGAATTCAAATAAGAACAGGTAGACATGTTTCTTCCTAATCTAGACTACCTAAATAGTGCAATAAACAGTGAAATATAAGTAAAATGGTTTGTGTCATGTGAAGAAAAATGGAATTTTATTAACAATGCCCCGTATACGTACTCGTCACCTCACGTACACGGCACCCAATCAACATATAGTGTCAAAACAACCTAAGGGGAAGTCCCCAACACAGAGTTAGGCAAGCCACTTACCTCGACTGTGCTACTCAACTCAAAGCCACGTTATTTCCATGAGTATCTGACTCCGAATTGCCCAAATCTATTCAATTCGATTTCATAACGTAAATATCACTTTAAGGAATATAATAGCTAATAAGTTCGAAGCTAATACGCAAATTTAGGAAAATTGCCCAAAATGTCCCCTGGGACCACGTCTCGGAATCGGGTAAAAATCATAAATTCTGCATCTGCAGCCCCGCATTCGAACAAGAATCATCAAAATCCGACGTGAAAATCTCCCTAAATTCTCAAATTTCTACTTGGGGAACTTCCATCCCATTTTCATGATTTTTCACCAAAAATCATTGATTAGATTGAAATAATTGCTATGGATTAATGATATACAAGTGAATTAAGGTTAGAAAGTGTTACCTATGAATCCTCTCTTCAAAACCCACTGAAAATCGCAAACCCGAGCTCTAAATCATTTTAGGAGATATGAATTCCAAACCCTCGGGTTTTTGTATAAATAGTCCAGGGATTCCGCACCTGCGATCCCGCACTTGCGGAAAATCCATCGCAGGTGCAAAAACTCATTAACTCGACCGGGGTCGCACCTGCGGTTGCTGGGCCGCATCTGCGGCTCCGCATCTGCGGATATCTCTCCGCACCTGCGAGCCTGGAGACCCCTTACCAAACTCCGCACCTGCGTGTCCGCACTTGAGTGTCCGCACCTGCAGAAAATCCATTGCAGGTTCGAGACACCAGAACCAGCAAAGGTTCAACTGGTTTTCCAAGTTCAAGATCACCCGTTGAGCATCCGAAACATCCCCGAGGCCTACGGAACCTCAACCGAACTTACCAACCTGTCATAATACCTCATTCAAACATAGTTGAGCCTTCAAAACACATCCCATAACATCAAAATCACCAATTATGCATGGATTCAAGCCTAAGAACTTATGATATTTCCAAATTTCACAACCGATGCCGCAACACGCCAAAACTAGTCCGAATGACCTCAAAATTTACACACAGGTCATAAATGACACTAAAAACGTACAACCACTATGGAAATTCCATTCCTAGCCTGACATAAAAATTTCACCTATCGGCCAAAATCGCCGAAATTCTAACTTTCGCCAATTCGAGCCTAAATCTACTTCAGACCTCGAAACCACATTCCGAACACGCTCCTAACCCTGAAATCACCCAACAGAGCTAACGTAGTCGACGGAATTCCATTCCGGATCCGTCTTCACATAGCTCCAACTACAGTCCGATTTCTAGAGCTTAAACTCACATATAAGGACTCTGTGTCCAAAAACTCTCTGAAATTCACAACCAAACGTTCCGACAAGTCCCAAATGCAGAAATGGATAGAGGAGGAACAATTATTAGGGAATCGGGGTGCTAACTCTCAAAACTACTGGCCGGGTCGTTACATTCTCCCCCTCTTAAGAACATCGTTCGTCCTCGAACGAATATATAGACATACCTGAAGCTGTGAAAAGATTAAGGTACTGGATGCGCCTATCCTGCTCGGTCTCCCAAGTCGCCTCCTCGACCGGCTGACCCCTCCACTGGACCTTGACTGATGCAATGTTCTTTAACTTGAGCTTTCTGACCTGCATATCCAATATAGCTATAGGCTCTTCAACATATGATAGGTCCTTGATCAACTGGACTGAACTAAAATCCAAAAAATTAGTCGGGTCACCATGATACTTCCGGAGCATAGAGACGTGGAATACCAAATGAACTCCTACTATGCTGGGAGGCAAGGCAAGCTCATAAGAAACTTCCTCAACACACCTCAACACCTCAAAAGGGCCAATAAATCTCGGACTCAGCTTACACTTTTTCCCTAACATCATGACGCCCTTCATAGGCAATACCCGAAGCAAAACTCGATCACTAGCCATAAATTCCAAATCACGAACCTTTCGGTCCGCATAACTCTTCTGCCTGGACTGAGCTATGCGAAGTCTCTCCTGAATCACCTTCACCTTGTCCAGGGCATCCTAAACCAAATCTGTACCTACAATCGAGCCTCACCCGGCTCAAACCATCTCACTGGAGACCTGCACCGTCTACCATACAAAGCCTCATATGGTGCCATCTGAATGCTGGACTGGTAACTATTATTATAAGAAACCTCTACAAGTGGAAAGTATCGGTCCCATGAACCCCTAAAATCCATCACACAGGCACGGAGCATATCCTTAAGAATCTGAATCGTGCGCTCGGACTGCCCATCCGTCTGAGGGTGAAAGGTTGTACTCAACTCCACCCTGGTGCCTAAATCCTGTTGAACGGCTCTCCAGAACCGTGAAGTGAACTGTGTACCTCTGTCTGAAATGATAGATACTGGAATGCCTTGGAGGCGAACAATATCCCTGATATATATCTCAGCCAACCTATCGTAGGAATATGTAGTCAACACTGGAATGAAATGGGATGATTTGGTCAGCCAATCCACAATCACCCAAATAGCATCGAACTTCCTCAAAGTCCGAGGAAGTCCAACCACAAAGTCCATGGTGATCTGCTCCCACTTCCACTCTGGAAGCTCAATCTGCTGAAGTAGCCCTCCTGGTCTCTGATGCTCATATTTGACCTGCTGACAGTTGAGGCACTTTGACACAAACTCCACTATGTCCTTTTTCATCCTTCGCCACCAATAGTGCTGTCTCATATCCTGGTACATCTTCACGGTACCCGGATGAATGGAATACCGCGAGCTATGGGCCTTATCAAGAATCAACTCCCGAAGTCCATCCACATTGGGCACACAAATACGGCCCTGCATCCTCATCACACAATCATCGCCTATAGTCACATCTCTAGCATCAACTCGCTGAACCCTATCCTGAGGAACCATAAGACCGGGAAACCACACAAGCTAAAACCCGGCAAGGCTCTCAAAGATTCAGTCTCACGAACTGACTGGCTAAGGACTGAACATCCAAGGCTAAGGGCCTCTCAGCTACTGGAAGATATGCCAAACTCCCCAAACTCTCCGCCCGGCGACTCAATGCGTCGGCCACCACATGGACATCCCCGGGTGGTATAATATGGTGATGTCATAATCCTTTAGTAACTCCAACCATCTCCGCTGGCGCAAATTGAGGTCCTTCTGCTTGAATATGTGCTGCAAACTCCGGTGATCAGTGAAAATCTCGTAGGGAACACCGTATAAATAATGACGCCATATCTTCAGGGCGTGAACCATCACTGCCAACTCTAGATCATGAACGAGATAGTTCTTCTCATACACCTTCAACTGTCTGGACGCGTAGGCAATCACCCTACCGCCCGACATCAACACCGCTCCAAGGCCAATCCTCGAAGCATCACAATAGACTGTATAGGATCCTTAACCCGTAGGCAATACCAACACTAGAGTTGTGGTCAGGGATTTCTTGAGCTTCTGAAATCTCTCCTCACACTCCTCAGTCCACCTGAACGGAGCACCCTTTTGGGTCAATCTGGTCATAGGTGCTGTAATGGATGAAACTCCCTGCACAAAATGACGATAGTACCCAGCCAAACCAAGAAAACTGCAGATCTCAGTAGCTGAAGACGGTCTAGGACAACTCTACACCGCCTTCACCTTCTTCGGATCAACCTTGATCCCATCACAAGACACCACATGGCCTGAGAATGCCACAGAATTAAGACAAAATTCACACTTAGAGAATTTTGCATACAATTTCTTCTCCCTCAAAGTCTAAAGCACAGCCCTCAAATGCTGCTCATTGTCCTTCTGGGACCGAGAATATACCAAGATGTCATCAATGAACACAATGACGAAAGAATCAAGATAACCGAAACACACTGTTCATCAGGTGCATAAAGGCTGTTGGGGCATTGGTCAGCCCAAATGACATGACAAGAAACTCATAGTGGCCAAATTTGGTCCGGAAGGCAGTCTTCGGGATATCCGGCTCCCGAATCTTCAAATGATGATAGCCAGAACGCAAGTCAATCTTGGAAAATACCCTAGCACCCTGTAACAGGTCAAACAAATCATCAATGTGAGGCAAATGGTACATGTTCTTCACTGTAACCTTATTCAGCTGGCGGTAATCAATACACGTATGCATGGAGCCATCTTTTTTCTTCACAAATAATACCAGAGCACCCCAAGGTGATACACTGGACCTGATGAAATCCTTATCAAGCAACTCCTGCAACTGCTCCTTCAACTCCTTCAACTTACGAGAAGCCATACGATAGGGAGGAATGGAAATGGGTTGGGTGCCCGGCAACAAATCAATGTCGAAATCAATATCTATGTTGGGCGGCATACACGAAAGATCAGCTGGAAAAACATCAGGATAGTCCCACGCAACTAGAACTGACTCAACTGTAGGGGTATCAGCACTAACATCTCTCACATAGGCTAAATATGCATCACACCCCTTCCTAACCATCCGCTGAGCCTTGAGGAAAGAATGACTATACGGGAAGTATACAATAAGGTACCTCTCCACTCTAATCTCGGTAAACCTGGCATAGCCAATGTCACGGTCTTAGCGTGACAATCAAGAATAGCATAGTGGGGCGACAACCATCCCATGCCCAAAATAACATCAAAATCTACCATACTGAGCAATAATAAATTAGCCCTGGTCTCAAAACCACCAATAACAATCACACACCACCTATATACGCGGTCCACAACAAGAGAATCTCCCATCGGAGTAGAAACATAAACAGGGGAACTCAAAGAATCCCGAGATACCCCCATATGTGAAGCAAAATAAGAAGACACATATGAATACGTAGAGCTTGGGTCAAATAATACTGATGCGTCCTTATGAAAAACAGGGAAAATACCTGTGATGACTGAATCTAAAGCGACGGCCTCAGAACGGGCTAGAAGAGCATAGTACCTGGCCTGGCCTCCCCCTCTAGGGCGACCTCGACCTTCCAGACCTCCACCTCGAGTTGTCTGAGAAGGTGGGGTAGCAGCTGGGGATGGAAGGATAAATGGAGGAACCGGTGGAGCACGTGGGGACTGATAAGACTGAGATGATGCACCCCTCCTAGCCCTGGGGTAATCTATGATCACGTGGCGAGGGTCACCACACCCAAAACAAACCCTATGAGGACGTGGTGGTTGATGCTGACTCTGAACTGGCCTGCTGGACTGGCCGGTGATAGCACCTCGAGCAGGAGGCACATAAGACACGAGAGGTGCATAATAAGGCTCATGAGATCTAGGAGGAGCTGGAATACCACTGGCTTCTGGAAGAGCTGAATGAATAGGGCGACTCATAAAGCCCCTACCATAGCGTGCTGCTGGTGCACGAACTCCTGAAAAATGACCAGTCTCTCGAGACCTCTTCGCCTCTCTCTCCTCTCTGTCTCGGGCTAACATACTCTCAATCCTCCGGGAAATACTCACGGCCTGCTGGTAAGTGATATTTGTCTCCAATTCCCTGGCCATACTGGTCCGAATATTGGGTGAAGTCCCACAACGAAGCGTCAAACCCTCTCTCTGATAATGGCCACCAAGGCCGGTGCATAACGAGCCAAGTCACTGAAACGGACTGCATACTCGGACACAGTCATGGTACCCTAGAGTAACTGCTCAAACTCCGCACGCCAAGCATCCCTGAGGCTCTGAGGGACAAACTCAAGCAAAAGCATCTCTGATAACTGATTCCAGGTAAGTGAAGTTGCCTCATCCATACTACTCAACTCGTAGGCACGCCACCACTGATAAGCCTATCCCCTCAGCTGGAAAGCGGTGAAAGATACCCCACTCGTCTCCACAATACCCATAATGCGGAGAGTGCGATGACACTCCTCAAGAAAACCTAGAGCATCATCTGAAGCTAGTCCGCTGAAAACAAGTGGGTGGTACTTCTTGTACCTCTCAAGTCTGAGCTGCTCTGCCTCAGAAACAACTACCCTGGTATCATGTTGAGCTGGAGCCGCTGGGGGCATAGGAATATACTCTGGAACCTGCATAATATGGACTCTCTGCTCAGGAGTACGGGCTGCGAGAGTTTGTGCCCCTCCTCTGGCCTGAGATGGAGCTGGAGCTATCGGGAGTAGTCCCGCCTAAGACAGAGTGCAGAAAGCGCTCATGAACTGAGCCAAAGTCTCCTGCAGGGCTGGAGTAGTAGTAGGGACCTCCTATGCCCCTCCAACTGTAGTTTCTCAGGGCTCCTCCGTCTCTGTTCTCGCCGGTGCTCGGGCTGCACTGCGTGCTTGTCCTCTACCCATGCCCCTGCCTCTGGTGGCTCTGACTGGGGGTTTGGGTGCCTGATCGTCAGTACGTCCGGTACGGGTCCGCATCATATATGAGCAAGAGTAGAATAGAGTTTTAGAATTTGGATGATCGTAACTAGCACGACAAATGATTCCAAGAATGTGATTGTTCTTAACGGTTAGGTAATCCTAACTTTGTGGAAAAATAAATGCAATGTAATAAAGAAAACAGAAAAGAAGAAGATAGACACAAAACATAGCCGCTCGGCATGTACAATTTCACTTCCCAAAACCCAGAATGTCATGAAAGTCACAAGCTATGTACTACAAGTGGCTCTATACGATGAAGTAGCAGAAATACATAAGTTAACTATGCCTATACTAGAGTAGAAAGGGACTCGTGGGATTCTGCGGACGCGACAGAATTACCTCGCGGCCTCCTCGAAGCTGCTAAGTGACTCCTAGCCACGAAACGGAGTGTTGGTACCTGGATCTGCACACGAAAAACATGTGCATGAAAGGGCATGAGTACTCCACAATTGACATCCAGTAAGTGCCAAGCCTAACCCCAGTCAAGTAGTGACGAGGTCAGGTTAAGGCTCTACTGAAGTTTTTTTATAAATAAAACAGTTTAAGTAGTACCGTAGGATATAGAAACTAAGGTAAAACCATAAAATAAATAAACTGAAAGTAAAGCAGCAACATGGAGCCCTTGGCTCTGCACAGCGTATCTCACAGTAGCAAATATGCAATGCAGTACAGGTAGAAAGCTCCCGAAATCTCGTCTGTAGTCCCAATTAAAATACGCAATGCAGTACAGGGGGAAAGCTCCCAGAATCTCGTCTGTAGTCCCAATTTAAATATGCAATATAGTATAGGGGGAAATCTCCCGTAATCTCGTATGTAGTCCCAATTTAAATGTGCGGTGCAGTACAGGGGGAAAGCTCCCAGAATCTCGTCTGTAGTCCCAATTTAAATATGCAATATAGTATAGGGGGAAATCTCCCGTAATCTCGTATGTAGTCCCAATTTAAATGTGCGGTGCAGTACAGGGGGAAAGCTCCCGGAATCTCATCCGTAGTCCCAATTTAAATATGTGGTGCAGTACAGGGGGAAATCTCCCAGAATCTCGTCTGTAGTCCCAATTTAAATATGCGATGTCGTACAGGTGGAAAGCTCCTGGAATCTCGTCTGTAATCCCAATTTAAATATGCAATGCGAATGAATGTCGGATATAGTTTATTTAAATATTTCAGTAAAACTCACAGGCAAGAATAAGGGTAGAACTACCTAAACATGGTGCACATAGTAGCAAATAAGGGGAATTCAAATAAGAACAGGTAGACATGTTTCTTCCTAATCTAGACTACCTAAATAGTGCAATAAACATTGAAATATGAGTAAAATTGTTTGTGTCTTGTGAAGAAAAATAGAATTTTAGCAATAATGGCCTGTGTACGTACTCGTCACCTCACGTACGCAGTGCCCAATCAACAGATAGTGTCAACACAATCTAAGAGGAAGTCCCCAACACAGAGTTAGGCAAGCCACTTACCTCGACTGCGCTACTAAACTCAAAGCCACGCTCTTGCCACTAGTATCCGACTCCGAATGGCCCAAATCTATTCAATTCGATTTCATAATGTAAATATCACTTTAAGGAATCAAAATAGCTAATAAGTTCGAAGCTTATACGCAAAATTAGGAAAATTGCCCAAAACATCCCTTGGGACCACGTCTTGAAATCGGGTAAAAATCAACCAATTCCGAACACTCATTCACTCGCGAACTCACTCGAACAAGAATCATCAAAATCCGACGTGAAAATCTCCCTAAATTCTCAAATTTTTACTTGGGGAACTTCCATTCCATTTTCATGATTTTTCACCCAAATTAGATTGAAAGAAATGCTATGGATTAATGATATACAAGTCAATTAAGGTTAGAAATCGTTAGGTATGAATCCTCTCTTCAAAACCCACTGAAAAGCCAAAACCCGAGCTCTAGATCGTTTTAGGAGATATGAATTTTAAACCCTCGGATTTTTGTGTAAACAATCCAGCGATTCCGCACCTGTGACTATAGGACCGCACCTGCGGTCGCGCACCCGCGGAAAATCCATCGCATGTGCGAAAACTCATTAACTCGACTGGGGTTGCACCTGCGGTTGCTGGGCCGCATCTGCGGCTCCGCACCTGCGGATATCCGTCCGGACCTGCGAGCCTGGCGACCACTTACAAAACTCCGCACCTACGAGCCTCACTCCGCACCTGCAGAAAATCCATAGAACGTGCGAGATACCAGAACCAGCAATGGTTCAGCTGGTTTTCCAAGTTCAAGATCACCCGTTAAGCATCCGAAATATCCCCAAGGCCCCCGGAACCTTAACCGAACTTACCAACCTATCCTAATACCTCATTCAAACTTACTCGAGCCTTCAAAATACATCCCATAACATCAAAATCACCAATTATGCATGGATTCACGCCTAAGAACTTATGATTTTTTCAAATTTCACAACCGATGCCGCAACACGCCAAAACTAGTCCGAATGACCTCAAATTTTACACACAGGTCATAAATGACACTACGAACCTACAACCACTCTCGAAATTCCTTTCCGAGCCCGATATCAAAATTTCACATATCGGTCGAAATCGCCGAAATTCCAACTTTCGCCAAATCAAGCATAAATCTACTTCAGGCCTCGAAACCACATTCTGAACACGCTCTTAACCCCAAAATCACCCAACGGGGCTAACGGAGTCGACGAAATTCTCTTCCGGATCCATCTTTGTACAGCTCCAACTACGGTCTGATTTCTAAAGCTTAAACTCACATATAAGGACTATATGTCCAAAAACTCTCCGAAATTCACAACCAAACGTTCCAACAAGTCCCAAATGCAGAAATGGACAGGGGAGGAACAGTTATTAGGGAATCGGGGCGCTAACTCTCAAAACGACCGGCCGGGTCGTTACAGAGATATCCGTGATTGGTCGAGGATCATAGTGTAAATCTCGGAATGGATCAAAATCAGAAACGGTTAATTAGCTAATCATGGGATTTTCTTCTGTAATTAAAGTTACCATAAGTAGAATTCCTCTACTATATAAAGGAGAGTTCTAATCATTTGTAAGACACATTGTTCATTGATACAAAAGCCATATAATTCTCTGTCGCATACATTCTTTTTCATCAGCTTGTTACCTTTCTAAATTTTTTTTGCACAAATCATTTCGAGGGTACTCTAGCCCGAGGATTAGGTTCTGTTCAAATACTGGTTTGCTTTTCTATACTTTCGATTATTCTCGTTAATCTCATTATTTATTAGTTGTTAGGTGAAATCACATATCCTTAAAACCGCAATATAAGTTTAATTGTTATCCAAATTTTAGGTTAAACAAAAATATTTTAATTTCTTACCGGTAATTACAATGATGAAATAATTTCATACATTTTAAATAGTTCAACCTATTTTTAAGTAAAAGATATCTTCGCACATACTTCTTCAGAATTCATCATGAAATGATTTCATTTTTCACCACTAAGTAGAATATTAATAATTTCATACCTTTGAATAATTCAAGTACTATTTAAAGTAAAAAAATTACTTAGTCCACTTAGAGCGTTTAATTTTTGAGCTTTAAAGCAATTGTTTAGTGCCATTGAGTTTAACTAGCGTTTAGGACTTCGAACATCGATCATTCGATTGCTCAATTCGATTGCTCAACCCCAGGTACAAATAGTCTCTATATATACATATGTGTGTATTCGATGACTAACAAGTCTAAACACGAGATTTTTGTAATCATGGGTATACTGATTGCATATATATCTGTTTTAAATTTGATAACTCATAATATTTGCCTTCTAATATATATATATATATATATATATATATATATATATATATATATATATATATATATTCGATGACTAACAAGTCTAGTGTTTTCGTTGTTTTACTTTTCTTTTCAAGTAAAAAACGAGAGTATTATTTTAAATGAAATATTAATATTATTTTGATTTAATTTGTTCTCTTTTAGTTGTTTCTTTTTTGCTTGAGCCTGGAAATCAATTTCTCTCACAATTACAAGTTTGATTAATAAAATATAATAAAGAGCAATACTAAAGATACCAAAGCGCACAAATCGAAAAGTGAAAAACCTAACCATAGTGAATATTTTAATAGGGTATTTGCAAAATGTTTCTAAAAGTAAAAAATAAAAATAAAATGAACCGAAATCTTTTAAAATTATACCAAATCGGCAAATAAACACTCCTAGGGTATCGGAATTTGAGCAAACTGCTCAACCAAAAGCACCATAAAAAACTTTTAATAATTAGGGTGCTAAATCATTTAGGCAACCATTATATATATATATATATATATATATATATATTACCAGTTATGTCTATTTATAAGTAACTCATTACAAAAATTAATTAATTTATAAAATATTACTAATATAAGCCAATTAGCTATTTGTAGGAAAAAAAGGTCAATTGTTTTATTTTTTCTTATCAAGTATTATTAAAATACATTGGGTACATCTTAAGGATCTTGAATCTCAGTATTGGGATGATTTTGGAGAAGTTTTGAGGAGATTTGAATTGAAAATTCGAAGTAAAAACGAAACATGAAAAATGATATGTGTACCACACGATGTATCATTTGTGAATCACATATGCATCATATTTGTATCAATTGTGTATCATATGTATACTTGTGTGTAAGATACAAGCGTGATACATGTTTGATACAGGCGTCGCAAAGGAATTTTTTGAACTCGGTTAATTACAAATTTTGATACAAACCAGCTCAAATCACCTCCAATCTTCCTCAAATTTATATATTGACTTATCTATATGTTTTCACTGAATTTCAACTATACCCATTGAAAAAGTTCCTTTTTACCTTATATTGTTGGAATATTATATATATTTTTTGTATTTCATCACCTTATTTTTTACATCATCCATGAAATTTCCTTTTCGTCTTTCATCTAACGTTGCTAATCACTATTAAAAATATGGAAGGAGATTTTTGCATTTGATTATTTGAGGGAAAGAACCTTATTTATTTGATTTTTCAATTTTTATATGTGTTTGATTAATTTTAATAAGTATATGACTAATGATTAGAGATCGATAAGTTGAAAGTTATTTGAGATATTTGTGTAAGTTTTTCATATATATACAATATCACTGTCGAAATTTAAGGGGTCTAGTGACGCCTTAATGATCAACATAGTTCCCCCTCTCTTGTCTTAATTTTTCAGAATTACAAGTCCTACATTCTTTTTGTTCCCCCTGTATATCTTCCTAAATGAAAAATTGAAACACCGTTAAGCTAAAAAAAACAAATGATCGTCAAGGTTGACACGTGCAACCAGGTGTCTTCCTTTAAATTTCCCTGCATGCAAGTAAGCTCTCTTATTAGAACAGCTAAGAGCAGAGGAAGCAGGTATATATATAGTGTTTCTTCTTCCAATATTTGTTGGTTTTAATTCAAAATGTCAAGAAACATAGTAAAAGAAGGGGTGAAGAAGGTGCGGCGTTTGATAAAAAAAGACAAGTTTCCTATACTTGAAGGGCACCCCATTGCACAACAACATGGAGAAGAAGCTGTGGAATCTGTTGGGAACCTGAAAAAAGCCATGAAATTAGGTGATAAAGCTAAAAAGAAGGAATTCAGAATCTATAGATGGAGCCCTGATAACCCTAACCAGAAACCCTTTCTTCAATCCTTCTTTGTTGATCTTCCCTCCTGTGGACCTATGGTATGTGCTTTAATTAGTATATTGCTATTGATATTGTTTTGTTGTGTCATTTTTATTGTATAGTCGTTTTGTCTCAATTAGAACCTAGGTATAATTTTCTTGTGCCTGTAAAATAAGGAGAATAAGATTTAATTGAAAAGAGTTTTAACTCATATAACTAAGAAGAAATATTTACTAACATTTACAAGTAGTTCCAAGAAAATACTATTTTTTCCTTGAAAATAAGGTTGCAATAGGAAGAAAGTAGCTACTGATTATTGTCATGAATGTTGTGTTACGATCGAAATAATTAGGTGTCATGAGTAAGCTAACAAACATACCTTTAACGACGATAAATCAGACATCAAAAGAGAAATATACTAAAAGTGACACAAACATTTAACGTGGTTCGGTCACTTAAGAGAATTCAGAGAGCATCCAGAGAACAACCTCACAAAACAGGCTAATACTTTGTCTCACAAATTCTCTCCCTCCCTGAATAAGACTTAGACTCCCTGAATAAGGTTACATTGTGGATGCCACTAATTAAATGGCTGCTAGATGAGAGGGAAGAATCCTCAATTTATAGCTTTTCCTCAATTTATAGCTTTTCCTCTTAGAAAAAAGAACTAATCAAATTATGAAAGAATCATATTTCTTTTATGTAAAAGGTAAAAACAATAATGGTAATATCTTATCTTTCCTTCAAGAGAAAGAAAAATATCAAATATCCTAGGAAATTCATGACAAATACCTAACATGTTGCCGTCGAGAATGTGTTGTGGTAAATATCTTACCGTTCCTTCAAGAGATAGAAAAATCAAATATCCTAAGAATTTCGGGACAAACACCTAACATGTTGCCCTCGAGAATGTTGCTCTCGACGATGTGTACAGGGAGGTCTTTGCCGTGAAAATATGATTGGTACATATAAAGTGTATTAGTTTGTTACTACGACCATAGATGGATATCTGTTAAATTAAACTTCAATTGTGACTGCTTCAATTTAGTTTGAAGAAAATTTGATCGTAGTCTAACAAAGTTGCCTAATGAAAAAAAATTACGGGGACAACCTAGAGCCGGCCTTGAAAGTAAAACGCCAGAGTATCCTCTAATTCTTCATATGATCTTTTATGTAGGAAAGTTTTATTCTTTTTCTCTCTTTTAAAATTTTTAGCCAAAAAACTGAATTTACCTTCGTACCTACAGGGTCTCTTTTGAGCGTGTTATTGAAAAAGGAAGTACGGACTCACTGAATTTAATATATAGTATTTGTTTTTGTAGGTTCTGGATGCGTTGCAAAAGATAAAAGCAGAGGAGGATTCAAGTTTGAGTTACAGGAGGTCATGTAGAGAAGGGATATGTGGATCATGCTCAATGAACATTGATGGTGTTAACACAGTTGCTTGCCTCAAGCCTATTGATACAGATACTACCAAACCAACTACTATTACTCCTCTTCCTCACATGTTTGTCATCAAAGATTTGGTGGTTGATCTCACTAATTTTTACCAGCAGTACAAGTTATTTCCCACTCCTTTCTCATTTTCAATTATATATGCATTAGTGTAGTTGTCGATGTCAGACATATTTGACATGGATGTTTAGAAATGTCACACTATAGGCGGAAGATGCACGAATCAGGATCCAATCCGTCCAAAGTTCACTCGGAAAAATGGCAGAAATAGGACACCATAGTGGATGGTCTTTAGCTTTTGGGTTATGTCATCCGACAAACGAGCAATATATACGAGTTTATTTGGCACGAGTTATTTAATTTTGATTTTATAAATAAGCACATAAGTAACTTTAGACATGTTTGGCGTGGTTGTTTAGGAATGGACTAGAAATATTGTATGACCCGTTACACTATAATTGTATCTTTGTGACTATTCATTGACAATAAATATGTGCTGGGAAGAGATTAAATTTTTGAATCTGTAATGTGCTGAATTTTGTTTGTTTTTGAGGATGCAGGTCTATAGAGCCATGGTTAAAGACACGAAAGCCCCCGCCAGACGGGAGAGAATACAGGCAAACACCAGAAGATAGGAAGAAGCTTGATGGGTTATACGAATGCATATTATGTGCTTGCTGCAGCACTTCTTGCCCTTCTTACTGGTGGAATCCTGAGGAGTTCCTTGGACCTGCTGCTTTGCTTCATGCCTATCGATGGATCTCGGACAGGTCATTTCTTCAAAACACCAGTTACGTAAAAACCAAAAGTGGTTAATAATTTTGCTCTTGCTTGTTAACCCGGTGTTTCTATTATTCTGCAGTCGAGACGATTTCTCGAATGAGAGATTGCAGGCATTAACAGAGGAGCAAGGGCGTTTATACAGGTGCAGGACTATAAAAAATTGCACAGCATGTTGCCCCAAGAGCCTTAGTCCTGCTAATGCCATAAGCAAGATGAAGACTAGGCACTTAACTGATAAGCCAGTGGAGAATCTTGAAGCTGAGCCGGAGCCTCGTTTCGGACAAGCTTGATGAGTTCGTCCTCCTTTTTTTTCCAGTGCTCGTTTCTGGTAAAGTGGGAATTATCGGTGGTTAATAAAAGTCTGATATAGTAAGTAGGAGTCTGTTGTAGTTTGGCCTTATTTGTTCAACCTTCAATTAGCACTCTGAAAACCAAATTTATGGTACAGTATCCTCGACGATCATTACATATGATATGCATGACAACGTGTTCTTTTTCAACATGTTAAGCCAGAGTATTTTATATTTGTGTTAGAGAACGTTTGGGGTGTGTATGGTATGAAAGAAAATTATTTTTTTGGTTGGCTTAAATGTTGAAAAAAAAAAATTTTTATGAATTGGAAGAAAATGACTACCTACCAATAGGAGGGAAAACGTTTTCTCCCAGAAGAGATCTTTCCTTCCAAGGGTAATTGAATGTCATAATATTAGTTGTTTGTACTTTTCCTTTTGATACTTTAGCTCAAGTCTTGTTTCATCTAAACACTTTAACAAAAATTGATGTATTACTTAAACACAAAAAACTGATATGTCATTGCGCGTGTCGCACCTGTTGTATTGCACAATGAAACCACCGAACCGAAACTCCTTCATGAAACATTGAAAACTGCAGTTAGATACACCTTATGTTTCCTTAAAAAACCAATAACAAACATCATTAAAATCAGCCATAGGTAACGATTCGGTCGGTCGTTCCGTACAATTTGCACTGTTACTTCTGTTTTTGCTTGGTCATGCATTGTATAGACTGTTTATGATGTGTTGGGGTCGATTGGTTCGGGTTCGGAATGATTGCAGTGAGATTAAGGACACTTAGTCTCTTAGTCTTATAGTTAGAAAAGTCAATTGGGAGTTGACTTCTTGGTAAACGATCTCGGAATGCGGATTTTATGGTTCAAGTAGTTTCGTTAGGTGATTTGGGACTTAGGAGTGTGTTTGGAATACAGTTTGGAGGTCCGGTGTAGAATTAGTCTTGAATTGGCGAAAGCTAGTTCTTGGTGATTTTCGATTGTCAGTGAAAAATAGGTTATCGGGGTCAGAATAGAATTTCGGAAGTTGGAACAGGTTCGTAGTGTCATTTTGGATGTGTGTGCAAAATTTCAGGTCAATCGACTGTGTTTTAGATGGTTTCGACATCTTTGGTGAAATTTAGAAGTTTCAAAGTTCATAGGCTTGAATTCATGGTGAATTTAATGTTTTGATGTTATTTTTGGTGTTTCGAAGATGTGACTATGTCCGGATGATCATTTATGCCTTGTTGGTATTTTTGATTGGGCCCCCGAGGGGCCCGGGATTGATTTCGGATTGCTAACGGGGGTTTGAACTTGCAAAATTGCAGCATAACAATTGTTGGTGTGATTTTTTTGGTGTGATCGCACCTGCGGATGGGGAGCTGCAGGTGCGGTCCCGCATAAGTGGACAGGACTCCGCAGGTGCGGGCCCGTAGAAGCGAATAGGACTCCACAGGTGCGGATTTTGGACAGCTCAGTGAAAAGTTGCAAAAGCGGGCGTTGGATCGCACCTGCGAAGTCGCAGGTGCGGAAATGGAGTCGCAGGTGCGGAATTGGCATGTTTAATAAAACCCTGGTAGGGACTGTGACTTGGTTCGTCCCGTAGCGACTATTAAGCCGCGTATTCGATTTGAAACCTTACGATATCCTGTATTTTAGAACTTATTACTTGTTTACGGGCTGTAAGCTATGTTTGGGGCCTTGTGCCGACCTGTTTAGACCTTCAGAGGTACTTTTGCACTATTCTCACACTATCCTAATAGAACATTTGCGAACTCAGTCATGTTTTCTATTGTTATTTTCGCTATTATTACACTATTTGGATACTTTGAGAGGTATTTTGGGGCTGAGTCCCATGAGTTGAGATGAGTTTCCTGGGTGGCTTGTGAGGATGACTGATTGAGGCCGAGAGTATGTGAGGATAGTTATGGATCGGGCTTCACGCCGCAGTAATATATATTATATATTATATGGATCGAGCTGCACGCCGCAACAGTTGTGTGGATATCTGGTACTTGTTGAGGGAGAATGCTTAGTGAGAGCATGGCATACTGATAGTAGAGACATGAGTGACAGATATACCTTGTTATGAGAGATATTGTGCCTGAAAGGCGGATACATTGTGAATTTTACTGTTTTTCTCACTCATATTTGTGAGCACCAAATTTTTGCCCCGCATGAAAATGATTCTTAAAATAGACCAAAAATAATTTTTATGAATTTTGGGAGTTTTTCTTTATTTGGTTGCACTTTGTGAGCACGTGATTTTTACTCACCATATCATCCTATAAAAATATCAATAAAATTAATTGATTTTAGGAATTTTGTTGATTTTTAGTGATTAATTGTGAATTGTTTGCATTTTTGCATATTCATAATTCATCTTGTAAAATTATTAAAATTGCATCACTATTATCAAGGAATTATAAAGCTATTATTTGTATTTAATTGAATTAAATAATAGATGAATGATGGTTATTTGACGTAATGTAGTTTTAATAACTAATTACTAAAAATTAATCATTTTTTATCCGATAAATTATAGATATAATTAGGAATATAAAATTTATCGTCAATTAATCTGTAATTAGATGAAAAATAAGGTTTAAGATTAATTATTGCATTTTTTTGGAATTAATTAGGTTTGAGTTTAACTAGTGAGGTTAATTAATTAAGAGAACCAATTTCAGACTTGGGCTCAAACCACCCAGGCCCAAGCTATCCTCGTCCAACCCAGCCCAAACCCCTCACCCGGTCTGCCCAGCCCCAATACAAAACGACCCCGTTTTGCCTCCTTTCATCCCCAGCCGNAATCCCCCCCCCCCCCCCCCCATTCAGTTAGAAGTATTACACCCTCTCATCTTTTCCCTCTCTTTAGAGACCAGCTGGTCTCCACCGGACCACCGCTGCCCCACCGTAGGTCCACCGTAACTCCGCCGGCGGCGAAAATTCTCCAATCAACTCCATCTTTTCACCAAACAATCCCCATCACTCCCTCTACCACCTCCTACCATCGGTTTTCCCAAAAACCTAACCAAAAAAACTCAATTTTAGATCTAGTAAGGCCGAACCCTAGAAGATCAAAACCGGCCAATTTGAAGACAATCAATGGCTCGAACCTACATGAGTCAATAGCTTTTGATGAGAGCTATTGATTCATGTGGGTTTGAACCATTTTTAAACCCCGCCGGAGTCCGGCCAAGGTCCGGCGACTTTGATTTTTTCGGCCAAAGACCTTAACGGGTATCTCCTTTTTCTTTTATCTATCTTTTTAAAGAAAAATCATGAACATGTTATCAGTTTTGAATCACTGTTTCATCCTAGTTCTTGCATCCCTGTTTAGATTATCTTTCCTTTTCTTTGTTTTTCACTCTATCCCTGTTTGCTCCTGCCTGCTCGCATGTCTCTTTCTTTGTTGATTAGTTTAGGCTCTGAATATTTCATGACGACCATGTTTTAACATAGGTTTGAGCTGCCTCCTATAAACGTTTGTTTCCCCTAATTCATTTGAGTAATCCAGTACTAGTGTCACTATGATTGATTCTCGCTGGTTTGACAAACATGTCTAGCTGTTAATGTTTGCTTCCTGCCCTTCATCGTTAATTGGTTATGTTTGTATGTTCTTTACTAAAATGAGCGATTTGTTTGACATGTTTAGGTTTTGTTAGCTAAGTCCTTAACATAATCATTCACCTAGGCTAGTCGAAATTAAGATGGCCAAATTGACTCTAAGGACCTAAAACCAACTAACCTGGAACTTGAAAATAGCTCACCTAAAATCAAAGATTGATTAGTGAGTTAGTCACTCAATTAGTCAACATCTATTAAGCTAATTATCTAACCTAACTTCCTAAAAAATACTAGACCTTTAAGGGTCTAGTATAACTTACTAAGTTTGCATTAGCCAACACCTAATTAACCTAATTATTAGACAAGCCTAAAATCAGTAGGAATCAAGCCATTTAATTAACTAAGTCTTAATTTATGATTAAGATAATCTTTTCTTATATAAAGTCCGAGGACAATTAATTAGTCACATAAAGTTAATTAATAACCCAAGCCCAAACCAAAAGTCAATCTAATTTAAGTAATAACCTTCAAAAGGGACTTTGTATGGCTACGCTAGTACCTTAAAGTAGAAAACTGAGTCTTAATTTGAGGTAACTAATTAGGTCCAATTATTAAACTATTTACTTCAATTAACCTAACCTAAGTCTTAAAAGTGATTCACTTAAGATCAAAATAAGTTTAAAAACCAGCTTTGTTAAGATTGATTAATGAGTTAATCACTCATTTAATCTAGTTAAACTATAATTGCTAGGTAAACACTACTTGAAATTATTTAAACCCATTAACTTAATTAACCACTATTTTAATGATTAGTCAATTCAAGTGAGATAATTAAGCAGTAAGGGATTATTCACTCTTAATTAGTAGACCTAGGCAAAAGTCAAAAATAATTAGGCTAACAGCTCAGTCGACCTAAGTCTTAGATAACTAGTTAAATTAACTAAGTTTAAGAACAAATGGTTCACTCAGTCTCACATTTAAATGATTTCGAACTCCTTCAACCTAGAAACTAATTTAGGTAGCCTTTTAAGTAATTAATCAAAGAAAAATCTGTTTAGGATAATTAAGTTAGGCTTCATTAACTGAAACAAACCTTTTAACCCAAGTTAAGAAAATAGGTTGACTAACCGTAACTAAGCCTAAGTTTAAAACTGATTATTAAATAATTTAAACCTAGCGTTGATAATTGGTTAAGTTTTTGATTTTAGGTAAGCAAAGTGAATTAGCTTAACTAAATCATTGGGTTTAAGTTAAAGAATTAAATTAATTAACTTTCTTTAATTAATTAACTTAAACATAAGTAATTAGTATGAAACTAACTCTAGGCATTTAATCAATAAACCTTTAATTAATTAACTCAACCCTAGTTTAGCACAACTAGTAGTCACCTAAAGAACATAACTAGTGTTAGTTAACTAGAGTTAAGTAATAACCCAAGTGAGTAACCTTGATTACCCAATGGTAAATTCAGGGGCTCCAAAGGGTATAATAGGTAATATAGACTTAGTAAATCAGATTTTTAAGGGTAGAAAGGTCTTTAATAGGTGAGAATATTCTAGAATAGGGGGCAGCTGTCCAAAAAGATAAGGTTGACAGCTGCCCTATGTACTATTATGTACTATTTGCAGCTTTTTGAATAAGGGATATTCCAAAAGATACCCCATTCCCAAATACCTATAAAGGGACCCTCTCTTCACACTTTAAGGACCTTTTTTCTGTCAAAAGAGGCTGCAAAAAAAGCTCTGGGTGCAGAATTCCACACACATAGAAAATCATAGCAGCATTTACTGCTAAAAAAAAAGAGGTTCTCTATTAGCTGCTGAAAAAGACAGCAGTACTTTGATTTCTTCGAAAAACAAAAACAAGTTTCCTTATACTCACTCAAAATTCTGGGACATTTTTTGGGCTGCTGGTTTACTGATCTGGTTGGAGTCTTTTACTCTGGTCCATTCTTGTTGCTGCTGAATCTCCCTACTACTACTGATTTTATTCATACTTGACCTTTATTTGGTCAAGTCCCTCTTTCCTTGTTGTTTTTATCTCAAAAGGTATGTATTAACTTCTCTATTCTCAATGAGAAATGCTGGATTGGAATTTTCTTATTCTACTTATTGCTCAAACTAGCTGCTCTTAATAGAGGAGTTTGTTTTCTTCTGTTTCATGTAATATGACCGTACATATATTTGTTAGTACGACAATGAATCTGTGATTGTATGTTAAGCATGACTATACAGATATTCGTTAGCATAATGATGGATATGTGGGTGTATTTTAAATATGACTGTATAGATGTTGTTAGTATGTTATTTGATAGTCGTAGTTCCACACTATAAAAAAAAAAGTTGCACTATGGTGCGGAATCTAACCTTCTCTATTGTTAGTTTCCCTTCATAAGAGTGTAGAAAATATGCTTCTAATTGAGCCTCTTTGGTCAATAAAGAGATTCAATAAGCAAATCTCTAGCTAGGTTAGTATTAGCCCTAGGGTAGATGAGTTTGACTTCTTAAATAGTCAAATTCACCTCTTTAATGGTGCACAAACAGCAACTTAAGATGCTGAAAATTGCCCTCTAAAGGGTATAAAGTACGTATTAAAGAAGGCATTAGGGTGAGGAATCTAAACATTTGAATGGTTAGATTCATCCTTTAAAAATGCCCAAATTATCAAAGACTCTACATAGCTTAGAGTAATGTTAATGTTAGCACTAAGGTAAGATGAATTTGACTTCGTAATAGTCAAATTCACCCCCTCGATAGTGCGTAAACAGTAGCTTAGGGTGCTAAAAATCACCCTTTACATATATAGAGTGGATAATCAAAAGACTTCTTAGAAGGAAGGATCTGAATCTTTTATTATGATCAGTTTATCCCCTAAAAATGTCTAAATAATGAAGTTGAGGAATTAGTATGGACTGAAGGTCTAAAATATGAAAAATAGTATTCTCGAGTTGAGTTGACCCTTTTACGGTCGTATTCACACCGAGAAAAAAAATGCGTAGACGATTCTGCCATCTAGTATTGTTTAAATGATTAAACTGGCCCCTTCATGGTCAGTTTGGTCCTGGTAAGTTGCACCATGCCTAACTAATCGGGGTATTCTATAGGTTACGAACAAAAGGCTAAAAGATGGCCTCAAGGGAGTGTCGAGTCAGCAAAGTAGTTGAAGTCTCTATTTCAGTTTTTTTTAATCTGGAAAATGTATAGTAGCAGTCAAGCTGAAATTCCCCCTGTATTTTTTTTAGCTCTCATTGTAATGTAATTTAAAGACTGGACTGGACACTTAATTTCAGTTTTGATTCATGTCCATGAAAATTTTGAATTTACATTCTATCTGTTCTAACATACGTGAAGTCTGTATAAACGCCTTTCAGATTAAAAAATATATAACAGTTATTTCAATTTCAGTCGAGTTGCAATGAGTAGAATCAGTAGGCTATTTTTAGTTCACTACGCACCCCGTAGTTTCTGAAACCGATGTATAAACATGAACTTCAATCCATTAGAAGCATGAGGTTAGGCTATTTTAAATTAGCAAGATTATTGTTTCAGAATTAATAAGGCTGCATGTGGTTCGATCTCTATTAAAAATCATAGAACTTCTAGAAGTAGCGTGATTTTACCTGGCCAATTCATTTCAGAATTAATAAGTTTTAGATTCATGTTTAAATTGTCAAAAAAACTGGGGAAAAAAAAAAACTGGAAAACCTGTTGTGTTATGTTCATAAATGTATGTTTGAACGAATATGCATTTTGATTACCATGTTTCCTATTTACTCATCAAACTAAAAAGTAAAGATCTCTAAGACTTAGTCGAATTTCCTATACTAGTGACCTCCCTATAAATTAGTCATAACTAGGACTGGCCTAAGAGTTAAATAATAACGTGGGGCTAAATGCGGCCATAGCCCAAGTATCTTGTCTTTTAGGATTAGTGAACTCAATTTTAGATAAATCCCTAACATATCCTCTAGGTAGAAGAAAAATACATCTTTAGATTAGTATTTAGTAAGCAATCAAATATTGCCTCAAAATTACTCTAAACTGCACTCGGGAGTGGCAACTCATGCCCCCGACCCTTAACTTCAAATATTAATAAATGTACATAGCAACCACGGGGGCATTTCATGTGACGTGTTTGCTAGGTGCTCAAAAACAACAAGTGTACGCCAACGTAACTTGTCCAAAATAAATCCATAAACGTCCTAATTGACTTTTTTAAAATTGAAAATACTCCTTCAAGTGGAAAGAATAAAGAATAATCGAATATCGCCTCAAATAGGCATTATA
>ML276250.1:0-22990 GCA_005239495.1 Nicotiana undulata | reverse complement strand
TAACTACACGAGAGGTCCTTCAATACTCATAACTCGAAGCCATATTCTAACTCAATACAGAAGTCAAATAATCAATGGTTCTTGCCACATCTCCCGTAATTCATTTTGGTCACAATCAAACAACCTGAATACATCTAACTATCCGATCACACTCACCGTATAGTCATCTAGTCACAAAGTTCCATCAATAAGGACACCAACAGACATACAAGTCCCCTAACACATGTGCTCATCCAAATGCAATCTCAACACTCAAGCCACAGACAAAATCCGGCCTCAATCCCATTATTAACATGTTAAAAATAATCACATCTCCTCTAAGGAAGTCACAAGATGCCGACGCACAACTGATACCAAGCACTCGTGTGCGCATTCGAATACATGAAAGGAATTCAAAGAGTTACGTTTTTGGGCTGAATAAATGGATTCGCACGATAAGAATTCAAGACTGTGGAATGTTTCCTAAGGGTTCTACAACCTCTCGAAGATAAGTACAAACGTCTTCGTACCGATCCGCAAGACTCTACTAAACCTGCTCATGACCGTTGAGTCCTATGTAACCTAGAGCTCTGATACCAACTTGTCACGACCCCAAATCCTAACAGGCCGTGATGGCGCCTATCGTGGAACTAGGCTAGCCGACCATCACTTTACTACGCTTTTGTTCAATCATAACAGTTCACAATTAGATAATCAGCAAGCAACCATAGCATAAATAATATAAATAAGTCTTAGCGTCCCCATAATATTCTAAACCACCTCCCAAGAACTGGAGTCAATAGTCATGAGCATCTACGAATAAATAAATCTAACTCTGCTAAAACTATAATGTATATCTCTGAATCAAATGCTAAAGCTAAACAAGGAAGGGAAATGGAGAAGTTGTGGATGCTGGACAACTACCTCGAAATCCCGTAAACTTCTACTATCAAACCTGCGTCAGCTACTGCTGAGAGCTGGTACCTGGATCTGTGCACAGAGGCACAGGGAGTCTTTATGAGTACGCCAACTCAGTAGAAATGAAAAGAAATCACAGTCTGAGAAATATAAAGCACACAAATAGATACACCATTTCGCAAAAGCTAGTAAAACACCAAGTCACCAAGTAGTATTCAGCAATTTCATAGGTTCAAAAACCAGTTCCAAACTCCTTTGTAAAACAAGTACAATATCAGTATATCTCAGTGAAATCCTCAGTAAATCCAGTTTGAAAATGAAGTAAATCATAGCATGAAAACATAGTAAAATAATCATAAAAGTGCCCCTCGGGCCAAAATCATTTCTCATAACAGATGCCCTCAGGCATTCCCTCAATCACTCAGTATCCATCATCACTCAGTATCAGCCCTGCGGGCAATCATAATCACTCAATCGGTACCGGCGCTTACTGAGGGTGTGTTACAGACTCCGGAGGGGCTCCTACAGCCCAAGCGCAATAATAACATAAGGCCTGGAAGCCTTCTCACCTCTCTCATAAGGCCTTGAAGCCTTCTAACATCTCTCATAAGGCCTGGAAGCCTCCTCGCATCACTCATAAGGCCTGGAAGCCTCCTCACATCACTCAGTCAAACATTCTTAGTTAGCCTTTAGGCCACAAACAAATCGGGTTCTCGACCCAAAATCCGTGTTTCATTTTTCAATAAATAGTATCAAAATACTCTGAGTGTCAAAACAATTTATCAGAAAAAGACTGAGTGAAAAATCATAACATATCAGTGAGGAAATTATAGTAAACACATCCCCCAAGGGGTAAACAGATCGGCACTAGGCCCCAAACATGGCTTACAGCCCAAAACATATCATAATATATAAATACTATTTAAGCAAAGGCTTAAAAATCGGTTTCGCAACTCAATAGTCGCCTAAATAGGAAATATGTTCCAAAGTTTCCACCTTTTTATTTCAAAACCCGTGAAAGGGTGTATAGTCCAAGATTTCATACCCTCAGGACATGATTTCAAGACATTACTTACCTCAAAACTAGCCCGGAATTATTCCGCAACACGCTTGCCTCTCGAATCAACCTCCGAAGGCTCCAAATCTACCAAGTTCAGATTTTTATCATCAAAATATGCTTAAGGAATAAATTCCAATTGAAAAATATCGAATTTAACTCAAAAATCCGAAAACACTCAAAACCCGACCCCCGAGCCCGCATCCAGAAATTCAGACAGTTTTACAGAAAAGTGTTCTTCATCTTCCCACGAGTCCGTACATATAAAGAACACCAAAATCGGAGTCCGTTTGACCCCTCAAATCGACCCTTGAAGGTCTCATAATCTCATGCCCCAAAATCCTATTTTTCTACTGTTTTTCATGAATTAAAGGCTGGGGTTATGGTCTATAATCACCCATAAATAAGTTTTAATAATCAAATTGCTTACCTCTGTGATACTCACTGATTTTCTCCTTCAAAAATCGCCCAAAACGCTTCTCCCCGGTCAAAAATTGGAAGAAACCTCGAACTGCTCGTTATATATATACTGTTCACGCGTTTTACTGCTCCCATTGGATTCCTTGTGAAATTCTAATCAATTTAGACTTTTGAATCACTCCATTTGACCTTATAATGAAGGAGATATGTGGGTTTTAAGATTTGCAAATAGTGCAGGTTTTTAATACGCCGTCAGTGGCAATTTCGTCATTAACCATAAAGATCTGGGCAACCTTGGTAAAATGGCCATAAAATCCTCATACGATGTCCAAATTCGATGATTCTTTTTGCTACGGGTCCGTAATTACGATACGGATCAAATTCTTCTTTAAAAACAGTAATCGGAGCTCATTTATTCAATATGATATCATTTATGCTTGAAGAAACGACGTCGAAACATAAGAAAAACGAGCACAACGCAGCCCAAACCTATCCAAAACTCACCCGAGCTCCTTGGGACCCCAACCAACTATACCAACACATCACATATGATCATTCAAACTTAGTTTCACTCTCAAAATATCAAAACTAACATCAAAACACCAAATTTACATCGGATTCAAGCCTAAGAACTTTGAAAATTTTAAAATCCACCAAAGATGCCGAAACTAACCAAAACAACTCCGATTGACCTGAAATTTCGCAGACACATCCAAAATGATATTACGAACATGTTCCAATAGTAAAAATTTAATTTCGAGCCCGATAGCCTATTTTCCACTGCCGACCGAAAATCACCAAAAACTAACTTTCGCCAATTCAAGCCTAATTCTACACCGGACATCAAAGAATTATTATTAACACACTCCTAAGTCCCAAATCACCTAACAAAGCTATTTGAGCCGTAAAATCCGCATTTCAAGGTCGTTTACCAATAAGTCAACTCTCAGTTGACTTTCTCATTTTAAGGCTATTTTAAAGACTAAGTGACTGAATTCTCATTTAACCATTCCGATTTCAAGCTTATCAACTCTAACACATCAATAATAGAATAATCGGTCTATGATAAGTCAATAACAATAATTATAATGCAGGTTTTACGTAACGACACACCGCGTCGTTACATTCGCCGTGCAGGCCTTCTGAGTGTACAACCTCGACCGTGGCCGGGGTACTCATCGCTATAGTGTCTCATAAATACAACTTCGGCTTAGTAGAACAAATTGTTCCTTTTTATACGGATTCCCATTTGATCAGATTTCGACCTATACAGTTAGTCCTTCGCATGTCGGGGTCGTCTTTGGTTGAGCTCGATGGGCGAACCTCGCCAATTCGAAAGTCTGAGAAATCTAAGCATTTTGGTCGATGGGCAAATACCCCATGGTGAGATAACGATGTGACATTTTGAGAGCTGGACTAGATCGTTGCGTCAGTTCGAAATATCAATAAATTTGTCATGCGTCATTATAGCGCACGTTCACTATGCGTTGTGTCGTTTACCGTGCTCCTTCTATTTTTAAAATGACGGCATTTGGTTTTCTGGCTCTCAGTATTTATATCACTATAAATAGGGGAAAATTTTACATTTGAGTGTTGTGCTTCCCAATTGTTCAAAAGGAAGTCTTAAAGATTTTATTCTTCCCCTGTAGTTTCTCGCATTTCCCTTTCTACTAATAGTCGCTGTGGCTGCTACTTTCTTTTCCTTCTTATTCCTGATCTGCGCAACCAACAAAGAGATGGCTAGTGCATCTTCCAACCCAGATAGAGCCGCTGGTTCCCTTGCGTCGGAAACTGATATACCTCCACTTGAAGATGAGGTGGTTATGGCGGAAGATGAGAGATTTCCAACTGTGGATGAAGTAGTCCCTCGCCCGGGGAAGGATACGAGTGATTTTAAGAACCCTCCCGAGGAAGAATTCAAACCTGTCATTTCTAAAATGGATATTGCGGTGCTCACTGTGTTTAAGGCCAAATGGAGGATTCCTGCTCATATTGAGCTTGTTACAGCGGGTCGTGACATCGTCCATATACACCTCCCGGGATATTGCGCATTTTATGCGCACCCATTCGTCATCGGATACACACTTCCCCTCCTTTCCTTGGCGGTTGACTTTTTTCCGCTACTATGAGGTGTGTCCGGTTCAACCCTCTTTGTACATATACAAGCTCTTCCTCATGATCATCAAGTACGCGGAGATGGACGGTCGGGGGATTACTCTCCGGCACCTGCTTCACCTCTTCGTTCCAAATTTTCATAGGGGCACGAAGATACATCTTCGTCACCGAGGAACCAAGGGCTTGGTGGTGAAGATGGATGATAAAACCAATCGCCTCTTTTGGGTGAAATTATTTTATGTTAGGACGGAGCACGTGGTGTCGAACCCTGATGGGTTTCCTGAGACGTGGAATTTCGCCCGTAAGTTTCTATTTCTTTTATTATCCTTTTTTTTAAAATGGCTGTCTGTTGTTTCCCTCCAGTGATCTCGTCATTTTCTTTTTGTTTTTACAGCTGAGAGGGTACTTCCTCCGTTAGTTGCCGATATCTGCGAGTGGGTGAGCCAGGTTTTGGCCCATACAATGGGGATTCGCGAATGGTCACTATTCCATGAGAGGTTTGGGCGCAAGCCTTCCGTTGGTGAGTCACCTCGTCTCGCTCTCAGTCACTTTGGTTTTCACTTTGTATTTTCCTCCCTTTATCCTCTTTAGTTCAAATTTCTCTTATATGCAGGTTGGAGGGGAGCGAGGGCTCCCATTCCTGCTTTTCGCCAGCCAGATACTTTGGTTAGACTTGCACTAGTATCGACTGCAACTGAGGGCGTTAGGGCTCTCACTACTTCGCAGGTCACGTGCGCGTCCGGGTCTGGCCGTTTGGAGGCTGCTTCTCTGGCGGATACTCCCGTTCTCGTAGTTCGTTTGGTTGACGAACCATCTCAGGACTATGGCGAAAAGGTCCCATAAAAAAGGTGGAGGATAATGTCTGAGGGGATGCCCCCGCTTGAGGGGGCTTCAAGGGGAAACCCCGGGTTGGCAGCGTCTGGGCCTAATAGCGGTGCTGGTTTAGGCGCAGGGTCCGCTTCTTCCTTGGAGACAACACCCGTTTCGAGCGTGGAAGGGACTGTAGTGGTAGGAGGGCAGAGTTCAGGGGCTGCTGCGATCGTTCCGAGCGGTCCATCGATATCTTAACAGGTGATACACTCAAATTACAACTTAAAATAGTGTAAAGAGGTCGATGTCAAGTATAATAACCCAACTAGGTTGGGGTCGAATCCCACAGGGAATAGGCGTGAAAAGATTACTTGAATAATGTGAAGCTTAACTTAAATCGTGTTCCTATTCCGTTAGCGTAACAAGAGTATGGTAATTGAGTGAAGTAGTAACAAGTATGATTATATAAGATTGTGATTAATTTGGTTAACTAAACCAATGTTGTGTCCCCTTCAATGAAATGTAATGCTATCGATGTTAATATGATATATTTCTAATGGAAGGTCCTTTTGATATGCAAATGATTTCTAAATGACTACCCAATTTCCAATAGTTGGGTATATTTCATCTTTATGATTTTTCCAAATATAAAAGAGTTGCAATTAAGAATAATCAATTTATTCCAAATAAAACCCACTTATTCCTAAGAGATTCTATTAAACAAGGTTTAACGCCTTGAGTTTTTGATATTTACTTCTACCAAACCCTAACTCAACTTTTCCAAGTAAAGAAAGAATATAATGGCACTTGCTAATGTTTGCAACCACCAACAATAAATAAAGAATGAGAAATAGATATATATCAACCAACCATTATATATATATATATATATATATATATATATATATATATTCAATGTTAAACACCCATTAACATTACACCCATTTAGGGTCTACAACCTTAGTATTTAAAGCTAGCTACACATGCTAAAATACAAAAAAGATGAGAATATTTAATGTCATAATGCTTACAAAGTGCAAGATTCTTCACTCTCAGACTTCCAAAAGATGGGAATATTCAATGCTTGGAATGTAGCTCATTTTTCAGACAAGATGCCCCCACAAAACCCTAATAAATCCATTTATAGTGGGCTAAAAGTCGGGGCCAATTCTGGACAAAAATATCCTCTCAGGCACGTTATGCGGCCGCATATCTGTCGCATAACAGACATGCAGTCCGCATCTTCTTCAAATCCATCGCAGATTCTCAGACCTAGGGTCCAGGTATTCATCGCATAGGGACTTTGCGGTTCACATTGTTGATATGCGACCGCATCTTGCCACCTCATCTTTGGGCTCAACAACTTGACTAGAGGTTTGCGATCCATTATGCGGTCCGCAAACTTGTTATGCGGTCGCATAATGGACCGCATATTCGTCAATTGAAATGCCCAAATAAACTGTTGTGATATGCGGTTCCCTTGAGCATTATGTGGTCCACATGTGAGGTTTGCGGTCCGGATGTGGGGTTTGCGATAACATTCTTGTCCTCTTTATGCTCTTTTGCGGCTTTTTGACTTCATTTCCATGTTCTTGGGTTCTCAAGCCTCATGCATTGCAAAATATCAAAACTTCATAAGAATTATGGACAATTGCATTTAAAACTAGCTAAAAATCTAAGCAATTGGTATTAAATGTTCCGAAATTCCCCGGCACATCAACACCCAAAACTTAAACTCTTGCCTGTCTCCAAGCAACTAAAAAAACACTATCCTATTCTAGACTCCAACTAAACAACATGGAACAATAGTGACCGTGGAAGGTTTTAATCGTCAGTTTTACAAGAATGTACTTTAGTTTATTTACCCTTCCTGAACAACCATTGTTATTTACAAAGAAGCTAATCAACCTGTGAACTTTGAGCCTCGACCAAATTGACAAAATGTTACTCTCAGCTAAGTGCACCTGCATTCGACTTCAAGAACTTAACTTCTGTTAAACCTCGTGTCGCACCCCCTTTTTCCTCGCGGAAGATCGGTTTTATGACATTTTGACAACTCTTTTAAAGGAAGAGGGTTATTAAAAGAGAAGAGTCGCCACCTAACGATTTTTAAGGTGCGTTAGGGCACCTAGAGTAATTAACTCAGGAAACTAGTTTGCATCACTAGAGATCGGGTAAGGTCTTGAAATTACCCCGAGGGGAAGGTATTAGGCACCCCTCAAGATCCACAAATGTGGTTCCCGGCCAAATAGTTCTCGTGAATTTGTACAATTAACAAATAACAGGTAAAGGGGGCTCAAGTAAGAGGGGATTTCAAACACGTGTTCAAGTTATTGAATTTTTGAAAGGAAAAAAAACTAATATAATATTTAAAGGAGGGATATCATAGGTTTAACTAATATGGATCACATCAATGCAATACCCGATAGACACTCCTCAAAGAGGGGCTACACGTGGTATTATCGCACCGGTCATCATATCCATATTCTACCCTTCCCCGCCCGTAAAGATGATTAAAGCGCGTGTTTGGTCACAAGATCTATCGTGTGCTCTTACCTGTCCCATCCTATCAGTCCCGGAGGAGGCTAGGACTACTATCCTAAAAGGAAGTACTAGGCTGACCCCTAGGTTTAAAGGACAAGATTCTAAGCGACAAACAACGACAATTAGGACTGCAAATAAAGGGAAAACAAATAAGAGCAGATACAAGGCCCAAGTATTCCTCCACAGATTATGCACATAATTAGCACGACTCAAACACAAGTAAGGCCTTATGAATTTCAGAATCCTAAGGCATGATATCTAGTCTAGAATGCAATAGTGAGGCAACTTTATTACTGAATGCAGAGAAGGGATTTTATCAGTTTCTTACTTACTGATTTTAACCTGTTAATAGTCAAGCAACAAGTATAAAAGAGCATACTTTCAATTTTAAACGGGTTTAGCACCTAAGTCTTGCCTAGGCGTACCAATTACTACCGAAAGTTGTTCAAGTCGCACATGTTCTAAATGTCCAGATTTTAGGAATTGGTCACTGAACGTGGATGAGTCTGTTTATCCATATAGGGGTGCATAAACGAATACAAATGCAATCCTAAGGAGCATGGTATCTAATGCAAAGAAAATCCAGAATGATGCAAGACCTAAACATGATATTCTAATGCATGAGTGTTTTAGGGTCAGAACGTGTTTAGAAAAAATGTAGAAGGACTTATTACACATTTGTCTTAAGGCAGAACATCGCAGTTTCACAAAAAAAAAACACTTGTTTATTAGTTTGTTAAGCCTAATACATGATTCTTAGGTGTACATGGCAGCATATAAAGTAATGCAAAGTACATATTCTAACACATGATTTTCCTAAATGACATGAGAATGAACATGCTGAAACAGTATCCACAGAACCTAAGGAACATGATTTCTAATGAAAAATTAATAGTTGTTGGGTTAATATTATTACTTAGCCTAGAAACATGATTTCTAAGTGGTGATCAATGGCCAAATAAGATGCTGAAGCAGTAAACCTAAGAACATGATATCTATGGCATGCTTGAAATGCATTGAGCCCTAAACATGAATTCTAATGCATACATATGAAATATAAACCTAAGGCATGGTTGCTACCCTATGTAACTACCCTCCCCTTTTAACTATCCATCCCCAAATATTCGTTTACAAATTATTACAGGCCAGGAATTATGAATTACATAAACGAAGAAAAATAAGAAGTTACTTCTATAGGGGGCCTTCACTTAGGCCCAGATCCTCCAAACCTCAGCGCCTTTAGTGTTTCATAGCCTTTCATAGTCCGGGTGTGTCAAAGTTCCTTAAGGACCTCAGGGGCTCCCGGGCAGTGCTCACACCCAGACATAGTAACAAAGAGTTAAACATGTGCAGTGTGGAAATACCAGTCTCAGTGAGTCAAAGTTCAGAGGGAACTCAAGAGGTTTCCAAAGCAGTGCTCACACTGAGGGGGTGGAACTTAAGAATCTAGGAGTGAAGTGAAGTGCTAGGTATGAGTTTGAAAAGTTTTTTTGAAGAGATTTAGTAGGAAAACAGTTTAAACAAGAAAGACTGATTCAAAAGAACTGAGTTTTGAAGACAAACAGTAGAAGACTTTTATCCAGTAAGATAGTTTGAAAACAGTTGGGCAGCCAGAACAAACAACATTCCAATCTTAGGAACAACACATGTAGAACAAGAACTAAGATAAGTTTAGCAACCACAAACAGGGTAATAAGGAATTGGGGACAAGTATAGAGCATGTAAGTGTAAGCCCACAGTGAGCAGATTCATACATGGATTCAGAGTCACAGAAGTCCTAAGGGATTCAAGGGTCTAAGGTACATTAGGTATTTCAAAACTACACAGAACAAAGAAATCATAAAGTACATGTTATACTACCACACAAAAGTTTAGACTAATAATCAATGAAACATGATTGAATTAGAACCTAAAAGGGGATATAAACATACTGAGTCTAAGGAAGGGAGAACATTCAGGGACATGCTAATAAGACATGAAACATATAGATTAGTTGCAAGTTGAACAACATAACCATAAGTAAAAACAAACTAAGAACAGGATGAATTGAAGTAATAAGAGAATCATGATGTTTTTGAGACTTGAATTGAAATCAGGACATACCAGTATAAGAGATAGTAAACATAGAATGATCAAGAGAGGTAGCACAATAGTTAGCCTTGGCTTGTAGCCGGCTAACAATTAGGCATTCACAAGTAGCACAAGAGAAATATAGCAGACATTTTAAGTGTAAGAGATAGTTTTTAACCACAATGTTCCCTTTTTTTAGTCTGACCTAAAGAGAGCATATATATAATAGTTTTAAGGCTATATCAATAAGGTAGGAATCATGATAGCATAATAATTGAGGAGCTCAGAATCAATCAATCAGAGAATTAAGGCAAGTACTCCCTTAGGTTAAGGGAATTAATTCAAACGATAAGAACATATAAGGTGTGATGACCCAAAAGGTCATCCTAAGTTAAATTAGCTAATTCTGTATTCTGAGGCCTTGAAAGCCTCCCTTAATCTCACCTCGATATGTGTGCACATCTTGGGCAGGTAGCCGGGAAGCTCTTATGTGGAAATCTGATGAAAAAATGAAATTTCTAATAATTAATTGATTAAAGTTAACTTTCGTCAACCTTTTTTGTAAAATGAACCTGGACCCGTGATTTGACGGTCCCGGAGGGTCCGTAGGAAAATATGGGACTTGGGCGTATGCTTGGAATCGAATTCCGAGGTCCCAAGCCCGAGAAACAAATTTTTAAAGAAAATTGTTTTATAAAAATAATAAAGGTTCTTGAAAATGAATATTGATGTGAAAACCGTGTTACCGGGACTGTATTATGGTTCCGGAGCCCGGAACAGGTTTAATATATGTTATGTGACTTATCTTTGAAATTTGGTGTAAAACAGACTTGAAATGACGTGATTCAGATAAAAAATCGGAATAATCAAGCTTTAAGATGTTTTAAGGAAATTTTATGAGTTTTAAGGTTTAATTCCTTGATTTTGATGATATTTTGGTGATTTAAAAACTTGAATAAGTTCTTAGGATGATTTGGGAGTTGTGTGTATTTTTGGTTTTGAGACCTGAGGGCTCGGGTGAGTTACGGGTAGCTAACTGGGTGTAAAAGTAGGAAATATCTGGTGTAAGGTTGCTGTTGCTGGTGTCCCAGGTTTTACTCTATGCGATCGCGAAGGTTCCCCTGCGATTGCATAGAGATAGGTGAGGATCAGGTCATTCCTCTATGCGATCGCATAGCAGTGTTCGCGATCGCATAGATGTGTAGGAGGTCTGGGTGAGGGACTGGTTAGATACTCATCGCGGTCGCAGGTTCTTGTTCGCGATCGCATAGGGTCGAGTCCCCAAGCTATGTGATCGCAGTCTCTTGTTCTCGATCTCAGTTCTTTAGAGGGTAGCCTATATGCGATCGCAGCCCACCCTTCGCGATCGCATAGAGAAGTTTTGTTCAGCGATTTTCTAAGTTCAAAAACAGAAAATAGACGGGATTAAACCCATTTTTCTCCAACTTCTTCTTCTCCACTCTTCTTGGGCGATGCTTGAGAGACCATTCCTCCATATCTTCATAGGTAAGTGTTCCTAACACCAAATTCTTCCACTTTGCTTCCCTAATCACTAGAATCTAGGCCTAAAATCCTAAAATCAAAGTAGATATTAGGGGTTTTGGGTAGAGTTAGGTTTTTGGGAATTTTGGGTAATTCAAACCCAATTTGGGGTAGGATTTCAAAACAAATTATATATTCTAACTCGTGGGGGTATGGGTGATCGGGTTTTGGTCTGAGCCTCGTGTTTGGACCAAGCGGGCCCGTGGTCGAATTTTGGTATTTTTGGAAGAATGCTTGGAAATGGGTAATTAGGCTATGGAATTGATTTATTGAGTCATTATTGATATTATTGAGTTAATTATGCCTAGATATTATCGTTTCGGAGTCGGATTCTAAAGGAAAGGCAGTATTAGAAGCTTGATTGCTATTTTCTGACCCGAGGTGAGTGTCTTACCTAACTTTGGTGAGGGAATAGGTATTGTATGCTATGTGCTAAGTGTTTATCATGTCCAATGCATTGGTGAAGTGACGAGTAGCTATACATTGTGTGTCAAGCATGCCCGTGAGTCTATTTTTGGTGAAAATCTTATTATTACTTCCATATTCAGTGTATTATGAAATTATCTCTACTTGGAAGTTGATTGTTGTTGAAAATCCTTGTTGATGAACTTGCGATGTAATGGTTCTATTGAGGACCCAACTATAAAGGATATACGTGAAAAGATTGGTTATAGATGAGACCCTTGCCGGACAAGTGTTGTGATATTGATTGATACTTTCTCCTTGCCGGGTGATTTTGAACTATATTTCCACTATGCTGCATTCCTTACCATTGATATTTGTCATTGTTTTGGTGAGGAAGAGTGTAAAACACGAAGGGTGATGCCGTTCCATGATATACATTGATCATACCATACATAGCATAGTGACAAAGAGTGTAAAACACGAAGGATGATGCCGTGACATGATTTATATCGATTATAAGCACGAAGGTTAATGCCGTGCCATGTTTTACATTGATTATACGCACGAAGGTTAATGCCATGCCATGTTTTACATTGATTATATGCACGAAGGGTAATGCCGTGCCATGATTTATATTGCCTCACATTATACCTTGCATTGTGAGGAAGAGAGTAAAAGCACGAAGGATGATGCCGTGCCATGATTTATATTATCTTATATCATGCATCGCATTGTGAGGAACATAGTAAAAGCACGAAGGGTGATTCCGTGCCATTACATACATTGCTCGCATTTATACTTGTTACGTTAGCATTCTTGTTAATTTGCTCTCTTGCTTTCTCCTATGTGTTAATTAATCGTTCTTATTTCTCACTTGTTACCCCCATTAATTGCTCCCGTATTCCCATGCTTATCTGGTTATTTCTGCGTTTGTCTGTGCTATATCTTGTAGAACTGTATAGGTAGATTATCGTTGTCAAGTCTAGTCTCGTCACTACTTCGGCCGAGGTTAGGCTCGGCACTTACTCAGTACATGGGGTCGGTTGTACTGATGCTACACATGTACTGCTTTATGTTGTACAGATCCTGCAGCCGGACCCAATGGGCACCTATAAAGGGAGTATCCTTCAGTCCACTTCGGAGATTTCAAGGTAGACCCGCAGACGTTCGTGGGCCTTGGCGTCTCCTCTATCCTTACCTTCTATCCTTTCTTGTTTTTCTCATAGTTTTTCTGAGACAGATTATGTATTATTTCTTCGGACCTTGTATGTAGAAATCTTATAGACAGGTCATGAGTTAGTGACTCCAGATTCTGGGATTTGTTAACGGGATGTAGTATTGAGACTTATTATAGTTCTGAATTTACTTATCTTCGTACCTTGCATATAATTGTTCTAGTTATTTCTGTTTGATTCAATGTTAATAAGATAATAGAATCAATATGTTGGCTTGTCTAGCGGGTGCAACGTTAGACACAGTCACGGCCTGAAGGCAAGATTTCGGGTCGTGACAAGTTGGTTTCAGAGCTCTAGGTTGCTTAGGTCTCACAACTCACGAACAACTTGGTAGAGTCTGAGGGATCGGTACAGAGACGTCTGTATTTATCCCCCAGAGACTGCAAAGTTAGGAATAACTTCACATCTTTCATTCTCTGTCGTGCCATTTGAGTTCTAAATACTAATCGAGTCTCTATCGTACTCTCACACAGATGGCGAGAACGCGTGCTTCCTCATCGACCGGTCAGCAGCCCGATCCCCCTATTGCAGCTCCTACGAGGGGCTGAGGCCGAGGCCGTGCTAGAGGCCGAGGCAGAGCTATAGTATCAGCTCCAGTAGAGGACCCACAGGTAGACTATGCCGGTGAGGTTCCTGCTCAGACGGTTCCCATCAGACCAGCTCACGTCCCGGAGGGGTTCATTTATACCCCAGTGCTTCAGGACGCTCTAGTCCGCTTGGTGGGACTGATGGAGAATGTGGCTTAGGCTGGTCTTCTTCCTACTGCACCAGCTGGTTCTCAGGCTGGGGGAGGGACCCAGACTCTTATTATTCGTACACCATAGCAGGTTGCCACTCAGTTTCAGACTCCAGCACCTCAGCCAGCCGGAGTAGCACAACCAGGTATTGCAACACCTGTAGCTGAGGGAGCAGCTATGTCAGCGGATGCTTTGTGGAGACTGGACAGATTCACCAAGTTATTCACTGCTACTTTTACTGGTACACCGTCAGAGGATCCACAAGGTTATTTGGACAGCTGTCATGAGGTTCTTCGGAACATGGGCATAGTGGAGTCCAATGGAGTTGACTTTGCTACCTTTCGGTTATGTGGCACAACCAAGACTTGGTGGAGAGACTATTGCTTAGCAAGACCAGCTGGGTCAGCACCTTTGACTTGGGCTCAGTTCACATAGGTATTCTTGTGGAAGTTCCTTCCCATTACTCATAGAGAGGATCTCCGGAGGCAGTTCGAGCGCCTCCAGCAGGGTTCTATGACAGTTACCCAGTATGAGACCGGATTCATCACCTTAGCTAGGCATGCATTGATGATACTCCCCACTGATCGGGAGAGGGTTCAGAGATTTATTGAGGGTTTGGCCCAGCCTATCAGACCTCAAGTGGCTAGGGAGTCAGGTACTGATATTTCCTTCCAGGATGCGCCCGATGTGGCCAGGAGGATTGAGATGGTTTTATCACAGAGTGGTGGTCAGGGGGCTGACAAGAGGCCCCGTCACTTTGGTAGATTCAATGGAGCCTCATCTGGAGGCAGGGATTCTTTCAGCAGAGGTCAGTCACCCCGACCTTTCCATTCAGCACTTCAGGTATCCCACCGTGCACTGCCAACTCCTATTAGTGCACCACCAGCACCTATCATCGCACAGTCGCTTCAGAGTTACCGGGGTGGTTATCAGGGTCGTCCGGGGCAGTTCCAGAGTCCCTAGTCATACCAGCAGAGGCTATGTCATTCTTGTGGTATTCCGGGGCACATTGCGAGGTATTGCCCCCGGGTTTCTGGTAGTTCTAAGTATCAGGGTTCTCGCGCCATGGTCTTCGCCGCAGGTGCACCCCCACCCCATTAGCCAGCTCGGGGTGGTGGTCGTGGTGCTAGAGGTGGAGGTCAGACTCATAGAGGTGGAGCACATGCCACGAGGGGCAGAGGTCAGGTCGCAGCAGGTCGACCCAGAGATGTTCAGATTGGAGAGGCTCCGCCCCGTTGTTATGCTATTCCTGCCAGGCCCGAGTCTGAGCCCTCCGATGCAGACATTACAGGTATGGTTTCAGTTTGCAGCAGAGATGCTTCAGTTTTATTTGATCCGGGGTCTACATTCTCCTATGTGTCGTCATATTTTGCTTCTTATCTGATTATACCCCGTGATTCACTGAGTACCCCTGTATATGTATCTACACCGGTGGGTGATCTATTGTGGTAGATTGAGTCTACCGTTCTTGCTTAGTTGTTATTTGTGGTTTGGATACTCGGGTAGATTTATTGCTTCTTGATATGGTGGACTTTGATGTTATATTGGGTATGGACTAGCTATCTCCTTATCATGCCATTCTGGACTGTCATTCCAAGACAGTGACCTTAGCCTTGCCAGGAGTACCTCGTTTAGAGTGGAGAGGGAATCCTAGTCATTCTTCTGGCAGAGTTATTTCTTATATGAAGGCTCGACGCATGGTCGAGAAGGGTTGTTTGGCCTATCTGGCCTATGTTCGTGATTCTTGTGCCGAGGTTCCTTCCATGGAGTCTGTGCCCATAGTTCGTGAGTTTCCAAAGGTATTCCCTAACCTACCTGGTATGCCACCCGACAGGGATATTGACTTCTGTATTGAATTAACTGAGGGAACTCAGCCCATTTCTACTCCCCCGTATCGTATGGCTCCGCCAGAGTTGAAGGAATTAAAGGAACAATTACAAGATTTGTTGGATAAAGGCTTCATCAGGCCTAGTGTTTCTCCTTGGGGGGCTTCCGTGTTGTTCGTGAATAAGAAAGATGGCTCTATGAGGATGTGCATTGACTACCGGCAGTTGAATAAGGTTACTATCAAGAACAAGTATCCTTTACTGAGGATTGATGACTTATTTGATCAGCTTCAGGGTGCTTAAGTGTTCTCTAAGATATACTTGAGATCTAGTTACCATCAGCTGAGGATCGGGGCATTTGATGTGCCTAAGACAGCTTTTCGCACTTGTTATGGGCACTATGAGTTTTTCGTGATGTCTTTTGGGTTGACTAATGCCCCCGCTGCTTTTATGGAGTTCATGAATCGGGTATTCAGGCCTTATTTGGACTCATTCGTGATCGTGTTTATAGATGATATCTTGATTTATTCCTGTTGTCGAGAGGAGCATGAGCAGCATCTTCGGGTTGTTCTCCAGACTCTGAGAGATCGGCAGTTATACGACAAGTTTTCTAAGTGCGAGTTCTGGTTGAGTTCTGTGGAATTCTTGGGCCATGTTGTGTCGGCAGAGGGCATTCAGGTGGATCCGAAGAAGGTTTCAGCAGTTAGAGATTGGCCTAGGCCCACTTCAGCCACAGAGATTCGGAGCTTCTTAGGCCTAGCATGCTATTATCGCTGGTTCGTGGAGGGGTTTTCATCTATAGCAGCCCCGATGACCAAGTTGACGCAGAAAGGTGTGCGGTTCAGATGGTCCGAGGAGTGTGAGGCGAGCTTTCAGAAGCTCAAGACATCATTGACCACAACACCAGTGTTGGTATTGCCCACAGGTTCAGGTCCATATACCGTGTATTATGATGCATCACGGGTTGGGATAGGTGCGGTATTGATGCAGAATGACAAGGTCATAGCCTATGCATCTCGTCAGTTAAAGTTACACGAGAAGAAATAACCAGTTCACGACTTGGAGCTTGCAGCTATTGTTCATGCCTTGAAGATTTGGAGGCACTATTTGTATGGGGTACCGTGTGAGGTATTCACTGATCACAAGAGTTTGCAATACTTGTTTAAGCAAAAGGAGTTGAACATGAGGTAGAGAAGGTGGTTAGATTTGCTGAAGGATTATGATATTACTATTCTCTATCATCCGGGGAAGGCCAATGTGGTGGCCGATGCTTTGAGCTGGAAGTCACTTAGCATGGGTAGTCTTGCCTACTTATTAGTTGGAGAGCGGCCTCTTGCTTTGGATGTTCAGGCGTTAGCCAACCGATTTGTGAGGTTGGAGGTTTCTGAGGGTGGCAGTGTTTTGGCCCATACCGTCCCTCGTTTTTCATTGTATGATCGTATAGTGCCAGGTAGTATGATGACCGTTGTTTATGTGCTCTTAGAGATACGGTTTGGCACGAACGTGCCAAGCAGGTCACAGTTGATGCCGAGGGAGTTTTGAGGATGCAGGGTCGTATTTGTGTACCCGATGTGGATGGCATTTGTGAGTTGATACTACAGGAGGCCCATAGTTCCCGGTATTCCATTCATCCGGGCACTGCAAAGATGTACCAAGACTTGCAGAAGCATTATTGGTGGCGTAGGATGAAGAAAGATATCGTAGCTTATGTAGCTCGGTGCTTGAATTGTCAGCAGGTTAAGTATGAGCACTAGGGACCCCGTGGTTTGATGCAGCAAATTCAGCTTCCCGAGTGGAAGTGGGAGCGTATCACAATGGATTTTGTAGTTGGGCTCCCACGGACTCAGAGGATGGTTGATGCAGTGTGGGTTGTTGTGGATAGGCTGACCAAGTCAGCACAGTTCATTCCTATGTCGGTGTCGTATTCAGCGGAGAAGTTGGCAAAGATCTACATGAGAGATATTATCAGATTGCATGGTGTGCCCCTATCCATTATATCAGATCGAGGTACTCAGTTTACCTCCCATTTCTGGAGAGTATTTCAGCGAGAGTTGGGCACACAGATTGAGTTGAGCACAACATTTCATCCTCAGACGGACGGACAGTCCGAGCGTACTATTCAGATTTTGGAGGATATGTTGTGAGCGTGTGTCCTCGACTTTGGTGGATTATAGGATCAGTTCTTGCCCTTAGAGAAGTTTTCCTACAACCACTGCTATCAGTCGAGCATCCAGATGGCTCCTGATGAGGCGTTATATGGTAGGCGATGTCGGTCTCCAGTCGGATGGTTTGAGCTGGGAGATTCTAGGTTATTGGGTTCTGAGTTAGTCCAGGACGCCTTGGACAAGGTGAAGATTATTCAGGATAGACTTCGTACAGCTCAGTCCAGGCAAAAGAGTTATGCAGATCGCAGAGTTCGAGATTTGGCTTTCATGATATGAGATCAGGTGTTTCTTAGAGTGTCGCCGATGAAGGGCGTGATGAGGTTCGGGAAGAAGGGAAAGTTGAGCCCTAGGTACATTGGTCCATTTGAGATTTTGGACAAGGTAGGAGAGGTGGCCTACAGACTTGCCTTGCCACCGCATTTATCAGCCGTACATCCAGTGTTTCATGTATCTATGCTCCGAAGGTATACTGCAGATCCATCTCATGTTCTTGACTTCAGCAGTGTCCAGTTGGACAAGGATCTGACTTATGAGGAGGATCCGGTAGTCATATTAGCTAGGCAGGTTCGTCAGTTGAGATCGAAGAGTTATCCTTTGGTTTGTGTTCAGTGGAGAGGTCAGCCTGCCGAGGCAGCTACTTAGGAGTTCGAATCTGACATGAGGAGTCGTTATCCCCATCTTTTCTCAGACTCAGGTACTTTTCTATGTCCGTTCGAGGACGAATATTTGTTTTAGAGGTGGAGATTGTGATGACCCAAAAGGTCATCCTAAGTTAATTTAGCTAAATCTGTGTTTCGAGGCCCTGGAAGCCTCCGTTAATCTCACCTCGATATGCGTGCACATCCCGGGCAGGTAGCCGGGAAGCTCTTATGTTGAAATCTGATGAAAAAATTAAATTTCTAATAATTAATTGATTAAAGTTGACTTTGGTCAACCTGTTTTGTAAAACAGACCCGGACCCGTGATTTGACGGTCCCGTAGGGTCCGTAGGAAAATATGGGACTTGGGCGTATGCCCGGAACCGAATTCCGAGGCCCCAAGCCCGAGAAACAAATTTTTAAAGAAAATTATTTTCTGAAAATAATAAAGGTTCTTGAAAATGAATATTGATGTGAAAACCGTGTTACCGGGACCGTATTATGGTTCCGGATCCTGGAGCAGGTTTAATATATGTTATGTGACTTATCTGTGAAATTTGGTGTAAAACAGACTTGAAATGACGTGATTCGGATAAAATTTTGGAATAATCAAGCTTTAAGAAGTTTTAAGGAAAGTTTATGAGTTTTGAGGTTTAATTCCTTGATTTTGATGATATTTTGGTGATTTAAAACTTGAATAAGTCCGTAGGATGATTTGGGAGTTGTGTGTGTTTTTGGTTTTGAGACTCGAGGGCTCGGGTGAGTTTCGGGTAGCTAACTGGGTGTAAAAGTAGGAAAAATCTGGTGTAAGGTTGCTGTTGCTGGTGTCCCAGGTTTTACTCTATGCGATCGCGAAGGTTCTCTTGCGATCGCATAGAGATAGGTGAGGATCAGGTCATTCCTCTATGCGATCGCATAGCAGTGTTCGCGATCGCATAGATGTGAAGGAGGTCTGGGTAAGGGGCTTGTTAGATATTCATCGCGGTCGCAGGTTCTTGTTCGCGATCGCATAGGGTCGAGTCCCCAAGCTATGCGATCGCAGTCTCTTATTCGCGATCGCAGTTCTTTAGAGGGTAGCCTCTATGCCATCGCAGCCCACCCTTCGCGATCGCATAGAGCAGTTTTGTTCAGCGATTTTCTAAGTTCAAAAACAGAAAATAGACGGAATTAAACCCATTTTCTCCAACTTCTTCTTCTCCACTCTTCTTGGGCGATTCTTGAGAGACCATTCCTCCATACACTACTAGAAATTTGGGCTATGGCAACAATATTAATTGCAACAGATCTATAACCGTTGCTATAGATGGTCTATTGCAACGGTTCCAACCGTTGAGTAAGTTTATTGGCACTATCGGCACAGTTAGCACCTGAACCGTTGCATTAGTCCAAAAACCGTTGCAATAGATGTTTCTATGGCAACGGTTTCGACGACCGTAACAATAGGTCTATCTATGGTAACGGTTAATTTTAATTTTTTATTTATTGCAACGGTTATGAATTCCCTCCACTTTGTTCTCCAAATTTTTGACGACGCTCGCTAAAAAGAGACCTACTCTAATCAATTTTCTATTATTTTTTATATTTAATAAAATAAGAGTATAAACCTAATAATACACTAGATCCGATATACTACACTCAAAACGCCACTCACAACTCTCTCTCCCAAAAAGCCTTCCTTGTTACCGGAGATTACGAGGAGAAGACATTACCACCATCGACGGCGTCAACGCTGTAAATTCTCCTTAAGGCTAATACTAATCTTGATAATCCGCTAGGGTTTCTCAAAATGATGTTGGAGTTCATTGGCAGAGAATCAAATCTGTTCATGTAGTGAAATATAAGTTGAAAACTAATCGAAGAGCCCTCGTCTTTGTTGTTCACCTTATTAATTATTCCCTCCCTTTAAGGTTTGAGTATTTTTTGCTGAAGCCTTGAATCTATCTTAGATATCTGTTAGGATATTTTTGTACTATAATTCACCCTTTTTTCAATCGATTTTTGACGAAAACATAAAATTTCATCCTAATTTCAACCTATTTTCTACTGTAAAGGTTGCACGATTTTCGCTTCTGAAGCATAATAGTAGCAGGTTTCGCGGTCTTCTTGCCAAGGTAGAATATCCCCCAAGTATAAAATTTTCCTTTTTATTGTGGAATGTGTTAAGAATAATTGAGTTCTTATTGTGTTAATTAGCATTATTGATGGTTATCTTGTTCATTCTGAAGTGCCCTTTAATCTGCGGTAATTTCTTGATTATGGGATTGTTGTTAGGGTTGATGTTACATTGCTTAACCGTGATTCCTATTTCTAAGACAATTTTGTGTGATTACCTCTTTCTATTAATTCTTGTTTTAGCTCGAGGAGATTCCAATATGTTGGATCTTTATAGAGTCTTTGATCCAATAATAGTGTGATGAGCTAAATATAGAGTATCAAACGGTTGGGGATATCAGAATAAATAATTTAAAAAAAAGAGAAAATTAAAAGAAATGTTGTCTTTGTTAATCAAAATTGTTGCCTTTGTTACACGTACGTAGTGCTATGTTTTTATTGATTACTATATAGTTTCAAGATTGGTATGCAGCTAATTCACCTTCACTATTGACTTAATTTTGTCTTTTACTGTTGTTATCTTTCTGAATACCGATGTTATTCTTCTGTTTTACAAATATTTATATGATTGCTTAGGTCTTTTGTGACTGAATTATTGGAAAGAGTTCTACTTAAATGTGGAATAAGGTTTCAACTTCTGTCTTTGAATAATTTTATGTCAAATTCTTTGTTGTACTCATGTGCTTTCAGTTATATCTTCTTTCTCTTTTTGGATTCTTGAGCCCCTTTTCGTCTTTTTCAATATTTTCCTTTTTTTGGGATATTCTTGTGTTGGACCTTTTCTTTGTGAATTGTTTTGGAGTTTGGTCTTATTTTTAATTTACTACATTAGTTCATTGCAAAAGACTTTCTTGAAATAATTTCAGGTATATCTTTCTTAATTTAGTAGACACCGAAGTATGGGCTAATGCATTAACCCAAAAACTGTTAAAATGACTAGCTTCAAATGGAGATAGATCGATAGAGTTCCGTAATCTCACTTTTAAGTATCTTTTTGAATATTGAAACTCTTATCCTGCCAAGGTAATTATATCCAACTTTTTTCCAACTTTCTTGAATAATTTCCTCGGCACATCTTCTTGAATTAGATTGGCACTTAGACATCTAGACTAGAAGAATTCTTTTTACTTTATTAAGAAAGAAAACAAAAGTTCGAAAAAAAGGAAGTAGAAGATTTTCATTCTCAAAATACTTGAACATCCACCATGTGTCATTTCGAGATGTCTGTATTAACGTGTCGTTAATTCCTGTTTTAGTAATGATGTTAATGTATAACTATTATAAAATCATACATAGTTATTCTGTATCCACTGGCTAGATCTAAATCTTGAATTCACATGTGTGTTTAGTAAGTTTAACATGGAAGTAATTTTCAATCAGAACCAAGAAAATCCATTCATTAAACATACAAACATAGTTGAACAAATTAACTCAAAGAAATTAAAAGAAACATTCTTGTGGGAACTTGGCTGCTGCTAGTTTTTGCCACTGCAACACTTGACTCACAACTACACCCTAAAGAGAATAGAAACACCACATACTTCTCCATTGATCTATCCTTCATATTTTCTTGTACTTATATTAGAAAAGAGTAATACCAAAATGGAAAAAAAGAAAAAGAAAAGAAATACAAATCAAAGATACTACAAATGGTTGAAAAGATAAAGAGAGAGATATTAGGAGATAACGATTGGCTTAGTGAAGAAGATATAATGACTTAAGATGTGGAAGACGATGTGAGAGTAAGACACACACACAATAAAGAAGGTTGGTGGAATGAGACATATGAGAGAGTGAGACAAGCCAAAAAGAGAATAATATGTGGGGATAGAGTAGTAATTAGGTAGCTTTTTAGCGTTCTAGAAACAATAGCCAACACTAATTGCTTGTTGCTTCCTTTTCTGTGGATGGTTAAGTTTCTAAACTTTATCCCTTTACCTTGTTCTTTATTTACAGTATTTCTCAACATAATAAACAAAGAATAAGGCCTTTTCTTTTTATCTCTCTTTTCCTGAATACCGTTTTGTTTTAATTGATCATGATTTGCTTCTAATTTTCTTTCACTATTAATTTGGGGTTTGGTACTAATATTTTATGAGAACAACATCATGAAATCTCCAAGATTTATATTTAAGCTGCATATTTAGGTTTATAAGTTTTCTCTCATACCTGTGGTGAATCAAGGCAGCGTTAATTTGGTGGATAGTGTTTCTTATAAGGTTATTAACTGTGTTTACTGATTCTGGGCTCATATGGGCTGACGATGACAAACTGCTTACCAGAATCTAAAACACAACTGTAACATGTAACCCCCGACCTATTGTCTCCCATTGTATCATTATTGTTTATGTTGCATGATACCAACTGTTACGCGGCGCCTTCCTGAGATGCTTTGGAAGGGCGACGTAAGGCTAAGC
>ML276249.1:33576-43899 GCA_005239495.1 Nicotiana undulata | reverse complement strand
TATATATATATATATATATTGTCACAGGTTAAGTTATAATTGCCGCGCCTTAGCCTCGTCATTACTTCGTCAAGGTTAGGCTCGACACTTACTCAGTCCATGGGGTCGGTTGTGCTGATCCAGGTACCAGATAGCAGTAGAGATTTTTAGTAGCAGCTATTCATTTTTTTCCGGAGACACGAGGTATATCTACCGGCGTTCGCAGATCCCGAAAGTCTTCTCCTATTTTTATAAACATTGTTTTAGTATACTCAGAATAGTTACACTATTTCTTTCAGCCCAGTATTTAGTATTCTTTAGTAGTTCGTGAACTGTGACACCATACCCTAGGGTTATCTTAGAGTTATATGCATAATTAGTTCGTGGCTCAATTTATTTATGTGTTTATTATTTCATATTTTGAATTTTCTAGTTGGAAATAATTAGAATAAGTTTATGTTAAATTTATTTTGTTGTGTATAAGTAAATAATCAAAGGAAAATAGCTAATCGAATTCTAACATTGACTTGCCTAGCAAGTGTGGTGGTAGGCGCCATCACGATCCCTAAGGCTGAGAATTTGGGTCGTGACAAGTTGGTATCAGAGCCATAGGTTTCTTAAGTCTCACAATTCACGAACAAGCTTAGTAGAGTCTGAAGGATCGGTACGGAGACGTCTGTACTTATCTCTCGGAGGCTATTGAGTTAGGAAACAACTCCATTTTATTTCTAATCTATCGTGCGATTCTTGTATCTCAAATACTGATTGGATTCTTCTATTCTCTCGCAGATGGCGAGAACACGTGCTTCATCTTCCGCTGACCAGCAGTCCGGTCCTCCAGCAGAAGCAGCTCCTACTAGGGGCAGAGGCCGAGGCCGCTCTAGAGGCCGAGGTAGGGGCAGGACTCAGCCCGTTGCTAAAGCAACAGCCCTAGCTGTGGAACCTCAGATCGAGATTGATGAGGGGGTCCCAGCTCAGACTGTTCCAGTAGGACCAACTCAGGTCCCCGAGGGTATTGCTACCCCGGTTCTTCGGGATGCTTTGGTCCGTTTTTGGGCCTGATGGAGAGTGTGGCCCAGACTGTCACATTACCCATTGCAGCAGTCGTATCTCAGGCTAGAGGAGGGGTCCAGACTCCTGATACCCACACTCCGGTTCAGACTACTCCTCAGGTTCAGACCTCAACAGCCAATCCAAATGGGACAATTCAGCTAGTTCCAGCAGTGCCGCTTGTTGACGGGGCAGCTATGTCTACCGATGCTTTATGGAGACTGGATAAGTTCATTAAGTTATTTCCTGTTCACTTCAGTTGTGCTACTTCAGAGGATCCTCAGGAATATCTGGATAGTTGTCATGAGGTGTTGCGTAATATGGGGATTTTGGAGACCAATGGGGTCAATTTCGCGGCCTTTCAGATGACTGGTTCCGCCAAGAAATTGTGGACGGACTATTTGTTGACTAGGCCAGTTGGATCACCTGCTCTGACTTGGGATTAGTTCATTCATCTTTTTATGGAGAAGTTCTTGGCTGTTACTACTCGAGAGGATAAGCATCGTCAGTTTGAGCGACTTCAGCAGGGCAGCATGATTGTGACCTAGTATGAGACTCATTTTGTGGACTTGGCTAGACATGTTATTCTCTTGTTGCCCACAGAGAGAGGGGGGTCAGACGGTTTATTGAGGGCCTTGCTCAGCCCATCAGGTTGCAGATGGCCAAGGAGACAGGGACCGAGATTTCTTTTCAGGACGCGGCTAATGTGGCTAGGAGGGTTGAGTCGGTTCTCGAGATGGGAGGTCAAGGGTCAGACAAGAGACCTCGCCATTCTGGTAGTTTCAGTGGTTCCTCATCTGGAGGTGGGACTTCATTTAGCAGAGGCCATTCTTCCAAGCCATTTCATTTAACGCTACAGGCTTCATATGGTACTTTAGGAGGTCGTAGTTCTTATATGCCTCCTTCCACTCAGCCAGTCTATAGTGCTCCTTCAGCTCCTATAAGAGCACCTCTTCTGTAGAGTGTTCATCGTGGTCAGTCGGTTCATCCGGGTCAGCATACTTTTAAGCAGGGATGTTTTGAGTGTGGTGAATATGGGCATGTCCGGAGGACTTGTCCGAAGTATGCGGGTAATCAGTTTCAGCAGCAGGGTTCTTGTGCTATAGTTCCGGCACCAGCTCCAGTACCACCTGCCCAGCCAGCAAGGGGTAGGGGTCAAGTAGTTAGAGGTACAGGCCAGAATATTAGAGGTGGAGGTCAGATAGCTAGACGTGGAGGTCATCCCGCTAGAGGTGGAGGTCCTCCCAGAGGTGTGGTTCAAGGTGGCAGGGCCCAGCCCCGACCATATGCATTTCCAACCAGGCTTGAGGTAGAGTCCTCCGACGTTGTTATTACAGGTATCATCTCAGTTTGCAATAGAGCTGCTTCAGTTTTGTTTGATCGGGGTCTACTTATTCGTATGTTTCATCCTATTTTGCCTCGTATTTGAATGTGCCCCGTGATCCCTTGAGCATTCCTGTTTATGTGTCTACACCGCTGGGGGATGCTATTGTGGTGGATCGTGTGTATCATTCGTGTGTGGTAGTCATAGAAGGTCTTGAAACTAGTGTGGATCTTTAACTTCTAGACATGGTTGATTTCGATGTTATATTGGGCATGGATTGGTTGTAACCCTATTATTCCATCTTGGAATGTCATGCCAAGACAATTACTTTAGCCTTACTGGGGTTGCCTCGATTAGAATGGGAAAGGACTCTTGGCCATTCTCCCAGCCATGTGATTTCATATGCCAAGGCTCGCCGCATGGTGGAGAAGAGGTGTTTGGCTTATTTGGCTTATATTCGTGATTCCGATGCCGAGGTTTCTTTCGTCAGTTTTTATTGTTCGTGAGTTTTTCGAGGTACTTCTTGCAGACTTGCCGGGTATGCCACCCGACAGGGATATTGATTTCTGTATTGATGTAGCTCCGGGCATTCAGCCCCTTTCCATTCCTCCATATTGGATGGCCCCACCAGAATTGAAAGAGTTGAAAGAACAGTTGCAAGATTTTCTAGATAAGGGTTTCATCAGACCTAGTGTCTCGCCTTGGGGTGCGCCAGTTTTGTTTGTAAAGAAGAAAGATGGGTCGATGAGGATGTGTATAAATTACCGGCAGCTGAATAAAGTTACTATCAAGAATAAGTATCTGTTGCCGAGAATTGATGACCTATTTGATCAGCTTCAGGGTGCTAAAGTATTTTCAAAAATTGATTTGAGGTCGGGTTATCATCAACTAAGGATTAGGGCGTCAGATGTTCCAAAGACAGCCTTTCGGACGAGGTATGGGCACTACGCGTTTTTGGTTATGTCTTTTGGGCTGACTAATGCTCCAGTAGCCTTTATGGATTTGATTAATCGGGTTTTGAAGCCTTATCTGGACTCTTTTGTGATCGTGTTCATTGATGACATTCTTATATACTCTCGCAGTCGGGAAGAGCATGAGCAACACCTCCGTATAGCACTCCAGACTTTGAGGGATAATCAGTTGTATGCCAAGTTTTCAAAATGTAAGTTCTGGTTGGATTCTGTAGCCTTCTTGGGTCATATCGTATCAGCTGAGGGTATTCAGGTTGATCCTAAGAAAATTAAGGCATTCAAGAACTGGCCTAGACCCACTACAGCCACGAAGATCAGGAACTTCTTGGGTTTGGCGGGTTACTACTGTCATTTTGTGGAAGGGTTCTCATCCATAGCAGCCCCAATGACTAAATTGACTCATAAAGGTGCCCCATTTACGTGGTCAGATGAGTGCGAGGCGAACTTTCAGAAGCTCAAGACAACCTTGACTTCAGCACCTGTGTTGGTGTTACCATCAGGTTCGAGTTCTTTCACGGTGTATTGTGATGCTTCCCGAGTTGGACTTGGAGCAGTGTTGATGCAGGATAGCAGGGTAATTGCATATGCGTCTCGACAGCTGAAAGTCCATGAGAATAATTATCATGTTCATGACTTAGAGTTGGCAAACATTGTTCATGCATTTAAAATTTGGAGGCATTATCTTTATGGCGTGCCGTGTAAGGTTTTTACTAACCATCGCAGTCTCCAGTACTTAATTAAGCAGAAAGATCTAAATTTGAGGCAGCGGAGATGGTTAGAGTTATTGAAGGATTATGATGTTACCATATTGTATCATCCAGGGAAGGCCAACGTGGTAGCCGATGCATTGAGTAGGAAGGCGTTGAGTATGGGCAGCCTTGCGTATATTTCAGTCGGTGAGAGACCGTTAGCTTCAGACATTCAGACGTTGCCTAATCAGTTTGTGAGGTTGGATATTTTTCCCAACAGTGTTCTAGCTTGTACAGTCGCTTGGTCTTCTTTAATTGAGCGTATACGGGAGCAGCAGGATGATGACCCGCATTTGATGGTCCTTAGGGACACAGTTCGGTGCGATGGTGCCAAGAAGGTTACGGTTGGTGATAATGGTGTTTTGAGGATGCAGGGTCGTATATGTGTGCCTAATGTTGATGTCCTTCGTGAGTTGATCCTTGAGGAGGCTCACAGTTCTAAGTATTCGATTCACCCAGGGTGATGTTTTAGACTTCAATACTACACAATATTATAAGTTAATTGTGCAATACCCAATTTTCGAGTGTTGTCTAATAAGAAGAACCAGGTTCTTCTTAGTCTACTACTTACTACTATTTGCGGAATAATTAAGCAGTAATAGTAAAGACACATAGATTTTTACGTGGAAAACACCTGACTCAAAAGGTGAAAAAAACCACAACCTACTCCTCAGTAGGATTTTCTCAAAACTCTTCACTAAACTCTGAGCCAAAATGGACTTACAAAATAAACTCTTTTGTAATCCTAGGACTAACTCTCTTTGTATCAACTAATTCTACATATTTCAAGCTAACTCTAACTTGAACAATGTATACCTATTACAATTTGCTTCTAAGAAAGTTGATAAGATACAATATCGAAACCCTACTACAATCAACTAGACTCAATATACAAACAATGAAACTGTTTCTTCTAGTTGAACTGTAGCCTTTGTATTCGAACACCAATTCTGCTTGCAAAATCTCTGGAACTTTTGCTTCAGAACTTGATTCACTTTTGTACTTGTGCGTCACCTCTTTCAGCAGTAATACATTGATTATTTGTAGAGTCCGTTTGTTGAGTCCATGATTCAATTCTGATCCAACTCTTCCTTGGTAAACGAGTTTGATTGTGACTCAACTTCCTTCCTCTATTTCTGTCCTAGCTGAAAGCAACTTCTATCTTCTCTTATCAATTTTCAACCTTTTCGTATTAGGAGATATTCTCTTAGTTCTTTGATACTTAGCAATCACTGATATCTCCTAGACTTGTACGATTTGTGATCCAACTGCTTCATTCAGAAGTGTATGCTATGATGGACCTAGTTCAACTGGACGCCTGTTGTCAATCTTCAAAACTCATTCAGTGACATGGGCCAACACAAGGGCAACCAAAATGTACTTGAGGCAACATTATTGGTGGAGAAGGATGAAAAAGGACATTGTTGTGTATGTGGCTCGTTGCTTAAATTGTCAGCAGGTAAAGTATGAGCATCAGAGACCTAGTGGTTTGCTTCAACAGATAGAGATTCCTTAGTGGAAGTGAGAGGGTATTACTATGGACTTCGTTGTCGGACTCCCACAGACTCAAAGGAAATTCGACGCAGTTTGAGTTATTGTGGATAGGCTGACTAAGTCAGCACATTTCATTCCTGTGGCGAGCATTTATACTTCAGAGTGGTTGGCTGAGTTATATATTTGGGATATTGTTCGCCTTCATGGCGTGCCCGTGTCTATCATTTATGATCAGGGTACGCAGTTTACTTCGCACTTTTGGAGGGCAGTTCAGCGTGAGTTAGGTACCCGAGTAGAGTTGAGTACAGCGTTTCACCCTCAGACTGACGGGCAGTCTGAGCATACCATTCAGATATTGGAGGATATGCTCTGCGCTTGTGTTATTGACTTTGGAGGTTTGTGGGATCAGTTCTTGCCGTTAGTGGGGTTCACTTATAATAATAGCTATCAATCAAGCGTTCAGATGGCTCCTTATGAGGCATTATATGGTAGACGGTGCAGATCGCCAGTTGGATGGTTCAAGGCGGGAGAATCTAGGTTACTAGGTATAGACTTAGTTCAGGAGGCATTGGATAAGGTCAAGATTATTCAGGAGAGACTTCGTGCAGCTCAGTCTAGGCAAAAGAGTTATGTCGATCATAAGGTTCGTGATGTGGCATTCATGGTGGGAGAGAGAGTATTGCTTCGTGTGTCGCCCATGAAGGGTGTTATGAGGTTTGGAAAGAAGGGTAAGTTGAGCCCTAGGTATATCGGGCCATTTGAGATTCTTGATAGAGTGGGGGAGGTAGCTTATAGACTTGCGTTGCCTCCAGGGTTATCCTCAGTTCATCCGGTATTCCACGTGTCTATGCTCCGGAAATATCATGGCGACCCGTCCCACGTGTTAGATTTCAGCTCTGTCCAATTGGACAAAGACATGACTTATGAGGAGGAGCCGGTATCTATTTTAGACCGGCAGGTTTGCTAGATGAGGTCTAAGAGTTATCCATCAGTTCGATGCAGTGGAGAGGCCAGCCCATTGAGGCAGCTACTTGGGAGTCCGAGTAGGATATGCAGAGTAGATACCTACACTTCTTCGCCAATTCAGGTAATCTTCTATGTCCGTTTGAGGACGAACGTTTGTTTTAGAGGTGGAGATTGTTATGACCCAATTGGCCCTCTTATGAATTTAGACTCTGTTCTAGGCTTATTAGCCATAAAAAGACTAATTTTAAATACCTCGATTTGTGTGCGCAGTCCGAGCGTGAAACCGAAAAGCTTTTATGTTAAAATATGAGAAATAGTAATTTATAGAGATAAAATTTGATTATAGTGACTTTGGTCAACATTTTGAGTAAACGGACCTGGATCTGTGTTCCGACGATCCCGGGAGGTCCGCAGTAAAATATGGGACTTGGGCGTATGCCCGAAAATGAATTCCGAGGTCCCAAGCCTTAGAAAACAATTTTTAAAGAAAATTGTTCTGCTGGTTAATTCAAGAAATAAAAAAATGAAATAATACGTGAAATATATGATATCGGGCCAGTATTTTGGTTCCGGAGCCCGGAACAAGTTCGTTATGTTATGAAAATCCAATATGTGAAGTTTCATGAGAATCGGAGTTGATTTGATGTAATTCTAACAGCCGGTTGAAAAGTTAGGAATTTGAGTATTCTTGAGGAAATCTTGAGTTTTGAGGCTAAATCTGTAAATTTTGATGTTATTTTGATGATTTGATTGCACGAAAAAGTCCGTATGATATTTTTAGACTTGTGTGCATGTTTGGTTTCGAGCCACGAAGGCTTGGGTGAGTTTCGGGTAGGCTACGGAGTATCTAGACTTGGAAAAATACCCCAACAACTGAATATCTAGTGTGCAGGCCTCAAATCTCGCAAATGCGAGGTCGGGCTTCGCAAATGCGAGCCAATGGCTAGCCTCAGATCTCGCAAATGCGAGGTCCTGGGTCGCAAATGCAAAGGACCCTTAGTCGCAAATGTGAGGTCTTGTTCGCATTTGCGATATCTCTCTGGAAAGCCCAGGTTTCGCAAATACGAACTCCAGTTTGCAAATGCGAGACCCGCAACCTGTTATATCATCTTTTTGACGGGATTTTCACTTACTTTTCAATTTTCTAAAACCCTAAACCTCCATAGGCGATTTTCAAAAGACCCAATGTAATGACCTGACCAGTCATTTTGAGATCCAGCGCGTCGTTCAGCAGTTGGGGGTCATGAAAAGCTTCATTTCGGGTATTGTGACTTGTGTGTATGGTCAGAGTTGAAATTCAGGAGGTTCGGAGTTAAATTGAAAGAAAAATTCTCATTTCAGAAGCCTTAAGTTGAAGAAATTGAGTAAGACTGGAATTTTGAGTAAACGACCTCGGAATCAGGATTCGAAGGTTCCAGCAGGTTCGTATGGTGATTTCGGACTTGGGCGTATGTCCGGATCGGGATTTGGATAACCCGAGAGTGTTTCGGTGTATATTGTGGAAGTCAGCATTTTTGAAGAAATTTCCTAAGTTTGGCTTGAAGCGCATTTCAATGACATTTCAATGATATTGATGTCCGTTTGGGATTCTGAGTATGGGAATAGCTCTGTATGGTGATTCTGGAGTTGGGAGCGCGATCGGAAGTGAATTCGGATGTCCGGAGGTCATTTTGAAATCATTTGGCTAAAGATAGAAATTTGAAGGTTTTTGAGAAAATCCGACCGGAAGTGGAAATTTTGATATCGGGGTCGGAATGTGATTCCGAAAGTTGGAGCAGGTCCGTAATGTCGAATGTAACTTGTGTGAAAAGTTTGGGGTCAATCGGACGTGATTTGATAAGTTTCGGCATCGGATGTGAAAGTTAGAAATTTCAAAGTTTATAAAGTTGAATTCTTGCGCGATTCGTGTTTTCGGCGTTGTTTGATGTGATTTGAGGCCTCGACTAAGTCCTTGATATGTTTCCAGACTTGTTGGTATGTTCAGACGGGGTCCCGAGGGGCTCGGGTGAGTTTTGGGGTGGTTTCAGACCATTTCTAGGCCATTTAAAACTGCTGGTTTTTGGCTACAGCAGTGTTCTACGCGATCGCGGTGAGTAAAATGTGAGAAACGGGCCAGTGAATCGCGATCGCGTAGAGTAAATGTTTTGCTGCACTGACTCGACTTCGGAGGCTCATATCTCACAATATATAAAGAATTTTGAGATGGTATAAAAATTAAAGTTGTAGACCTTTGTGTCTAGTTTCTAGAAAAGTAAACCATTCATGATTTGGATTTGTGTACAAAGGGATATGGCTGTTACACTACAGCATGTCCGGGAAGATGAAGAAGAAAGTTGTGTTGCACATGGGCTGACTTTGCCAGATTATATCTATAATAAACTGGGAGATGACCAACACATGGAAGTTGTAGATATTTGAGTCTAGTTTTCAGAATATTTAACCATTTGTCATTTGGAGTTGTGTGCAAACAGTTATGACTATTCTACTAGAGGCTGTCCGGGCAGGCTGGGCAATTGTTCTCTGCGATCGCGAAGCTCTTTCCGCGATCGCGAAGAGCAAATTTTGGGCTGGAAAATTGTTCTCCGCGATCGCGAAGCATTTTCCGCGATCGTGATGAGTAAATACCTGGGCAGAATGATATTTTAGCGGGTTTAGTTCATTTTTCTTCATTTCTTCACTTGGTTGGGTCGATTTTGGAGGATTTCAAAGGGTGATTTTCATGCAGCATCAAGAGGTAAGTGGTTCCTTCTCATTTCCAAGTTAATTCAAGGTTTATACATGAGATTAAACATGAAAATATGGAAAAAATATGGGGAAATTGCAAGGAAACCTAGAATTGATAAAATTTGATTTTAGCCACGAATTGAGCATGAATATTGGAGTAAATTGTGTGATTGAACTAGTAAAGCCTCGGGTAGAGATTATCTTCAAGAAATTTCGGAATCTGGACACGTGAGCCCGAGGGCATTTTGGTCAATTCACTGAGCGGAGTTGGAAAATTATATAATCTGAATTTTTAGCAAATATTAGAGTATATTTTCATGTTGTGCATCCATTGGAGTCGTCGAAAGGGCTTGGAAGCCGGTTATGGAGCTTCAAAGCGAGGTGAGTCTCCTTTCTAATCTTGTAAGAGGGAATTGTCCACATAGGTGTTCTATATAATTTGTGTAATTGTTTGTGGGGGGATACGTACGTACCAAGTGACGAGAGTCCGTACGTAGCGGCTATTGTTGTTAAGTCCGGGTAGTTAGGCCCCACATCATGCCCCGTGTTCTTCTCGTACGGAATTATATGCTAGGAAACCTTATTATATGTAGTTTTGTTTCTCTGAGATTTATGGAATTTAAATAATATGAAAGGAATTATTTTACGGAAAATAAAATAAAAGGAATTGTTTCATGGAAAATAAAATGAAAGGAATTATTTTACGGAAAATAATATGAAAGGAATTGTTTTACGGAAAATAATATGAAAGGAATTCTTTTACGGAAAGTAGTATGAAAGAAATTGTTTATGGAAAGTATTATGAAAAGGAAAGAATATTGTGTGTGCATGTGACCGCTTCGCAATTTACATTCCGCGAGCGGAGTGTGATTACCCTCACTCCTATGGGATCGGTCGTATGCCACGACGGATTTAAAGATACATTTATAGGAGCGGGTTGTACGCCACGGCGGATTTAAAGATACATTTATGGGAGCGGGTCGTACGCCACGGCGGATTTAAAGATACATTTATGGGAGCGGGTCGTACGCCACGGCGGATTTAAAGATACATTTATGGGAGCGGG
>ML276249.1:8010-33265 GCA_005239495.1 Nicotiana undulata | reverse complement strand
CAAGTCGACCTCTCGTCACTACTTCTTCGATATTAGACGGGATACTCACTGGGTACATATATGTATATGTACTCATACTACACTTTCTGTGCATTTTGTTGCACAAGTACCTTTATAGTACAGTGATTGATTTGGAGACTTATACGGGCTGCATTCATCCAGAGGGGTTTCACAGCTACCGGAGTCTCCCTTTTGTGTACTTACATTTTATATTTATTGCCTTTGTCCAATTTGTTTTTCGGACAAGCGTTGTATAATTGTATAAATCCTTAGAAATTGCTCATGGACTTGTGTCACCGGGTTCTGGGGATGTCTTGGTATTTCTTTTTTTTGTATTAAGTTGGTTTCTTGCCATATTTAAATTACGAAATTTATTTATTTAACAAAATGAAAATGCAAGAAGAGACTTCGATTCTAAAATGTTAAACAGGAAAGTGTTCCAACTGATTAAGGGGTCGTCTTGCCTGACAGGGGTGTATGGCGCCATCACAACCCATAGGTTTTGGGTCGTGACACCCGATTTCATTCAATTCCTAACAACTCTTAACAAGATTACAACAAAAGATCTAGAGTTTTCATGGTAAAAATTGGGTTTTTGGGTAGAACTTAGGAATTTCAAATTTTGGGGAATTGGACTTCGAATTGAGGTCGATTCCAATATCAATTGTATATTCGTGCTGGGGGGAGATTGGGTAAACAGGTTTTGGTCCGAACCTCGAGTTTAGACCAAGCTGGTCGTGACACCCGATTGGGTCGATTTTTGAATTTGAATAGGAAAACTTAGGAAAATCATTATTTTTCAATAAATATGACTTCTTTAGGCTATGATTGATAATATTGAACAAATTGTGAGTAGATTAGAGCGGATTAGAAGCAAATTCTAAAGGAAAGGCAGTGCTAGAGCAGTGAAGTGCTCGTTAGATCGAGGTAAGTGCTTGGTTTAACCTTGACTTGAGGGAATAAGAATCCCCAATTTAATTGTTATGTGAAATTGCATGTGTGTGGTGTATATGTGAGGTGACGAGTATCTATGCACCACCAAATGGTCTGCTTAACATGATCCCTTTTTCGTTTCCCATTTACTTGCTTCCCGGTTTAACTGTTTTATGATTGTTGAGGTTTACATGGTTATTTGGTTCCATTAGATTATTGTCAATTATTGTTGCAAGTGTGTTAAAGTGTTGCTTGTTCTCTTGATTCTGTCATGGTACATTGTGAAATTTTTTGATAAATAAATAAATTGATAGTGATAAGGGTGGAGAAATTGATAGTAATAAGGGTGGATAAATGATAGTGATAAGGGTGGACATGTGGGATCGGGTTGCACGCCGCAACAAGTAATTGATAAGGGTGGACACTGATGTTTTACTGGATTTCAAAAAAATGTTTTTGTTGGTTTTTGAAACTCAAGGATTTGAAACTTACATATTTGAAAACTTACTGTTTTACTCTACTATTTTTCGTATTTACTTCTATTTTAAAAGTCAAAACGTTGGAAGTGTTAAAGTGTTGCTTGTTCTCTTGATTCTGTCATGGTACATAAAGACTGAGCTGAGTTGACAGCGTTACGATGTTTACATATATTCTGGTTGGTTTCATTGTGAAATGATATTGGTTAAAGCTTACGAGTTATACTGTTTTCTGTTTATAATTGTTGAAATAAAAGTGTTGTGAAAGGCTTGGCCTGAATTGTGAAATTTTTTGATAAATAAATAAATTGATAGTGATAAGGGTGGAGAAATTGATAGTGATAAGGGTGAAGAAATTGATAGTGACAAGGGTGGAGAAATTTTATAGTGATAAGGGTGGAGAAATTGATAGTGATAAGGTGGATAATTGATAGTGATAAGGGTGGATAAATGATAGTGATAAGGGTGGATAGGTGAGATCGGGTTGTACGCCGCAACAAGTAATTGATAAGGGTGGACACTGATATTTTACTGGATTTCAAAAAAATGTTTTTGTTGGTTTTTGAAACTCAAGGATTTGAAACTTACATATTTGAAAACTTACTGTTTTACTCTACTATTTTTCGTATTTACTTCTATTTTAAAAGTCAAAACGTTGGAAGTGTTAAAGTGTTGCTTGTTCTCTTGATTCTGTCATGGTACATAAAGACTGAGCTGAGTTGACAGCGTTACGATGTTTACATATATTCTGGTTGGCTTCATTGTGAAATGTTATTGGTTAAAGCTTACGAGTTATACCGTTTTCTGTTTATAATTGTTGAAATAAAAGTGTTGTGAAAGGCTTGGCCTGAATTGTGACATTTTTTGATAAATAAATAAATTGATAGTGATAAGGGTGGAGAAATTGATAGTGATAAGGGTGAAGAAATTGATAGTGATAAGGGTGGAGAAATTTTCTAGTGATAAGGGTGGAGAAATTGATAGTGATAAGGGTGGATAATTGATAGTAATAAGGGTGGATAAATGATAGTGATAAGGGTGGACAGGTGGAATCGGGTTGCACGCCGCAACAAGTAATTGATAAGGGTGGACACTGATGTTTTACTGGATTTCAAAAAAATGTTTTTGTTGGTTTTTGAAACTCAAGGATTTGAAACTTGCATATTTGAAAACTTACTCTTTTACTCTATTTTTTTTCGTATTTCGTATTTACTTCTATTTTAAAAGTCAAAACGTTGGAAGTGTCGGAAACTTGCGTGAAATTGTGGTGACAGCTGAGGCTTGGAATGGGCGACTGAGTTACTTTATTTATTATTTCAGATTATATTTTCTTGTTTGTGTAAGGATTGTTTCATTGCTTTATTTTATATATATATATATATATATAAAAAATGTCACAGGTTAAGTTATAATTGCCCCGCCTTACCCTCGTCACTACTTCGTCGAGGTTAGGCTCGGTACTTACTCAGTATATGGGGTCGATTGTACTGATAATACACTCTACACCCTTTTGTGCAGATCCAGGTACCAGCCAGCAGTAGAGATTTTTAGTAGCAATTATTCATTTTTGTCCGGAGACACGAGGTATATATGCTGGCACCCGAGAGTCTTCTCCTATTTTTATAAACATTGTTTCATTATACTCAGAACAGTTACACTATTTCTTTCAGCCCAGTATTTGTAGTATTCTTTAGTAGTTCGTGAATTGTGACACCAGACCCTGGGGTAGTCTTAGAGTTATATATACAATTAGTTCATGGCTCGGTTTATTTATTTGTTTATTATTTCATATTTTGAATTTTCCGTTGGAAATCATTAGAATAAGTTTACTTTAAATTTATTTTGTTGTGTATAAGTAAATGTGACGACCCGACCAGTCGTTTCGGAAATTTAAGCTCTGTTCGGTGGTGTAAAGTCATAAACAGCTTCACGTTGTGTATATCGACCTGCGTGCATGGTTAGATTCAGTTACCGGGTAATTCGGAGTCGAATTGGAATAATATTTCAGTTTTGGAAGCTTAAGTGATGAAAGTTGACCAGAGGTTTGACTTTTGGGTAAACGACCTCGGAATGAGTTTTGGTTAATGTCAACAGCTTCGTATGACGATTTTGGACTTAGGCGCGTGTCCGGAGTTGGTTTGGGAAGTCCGTAGAGTAATTTGAGGTAATTTGGCAAAAATTAGAATTTCGTCGATTTCGGCCGATAAGTGAAATTTTGGTATCGGGCTCGGAATGGAATTCCGATAGTGGCTGTTGGTCTTTGGTATCAAGTGTGACTTGTCTGCAAAATTTGAAGTCATTCCGGATTAATTTGATATGTTTCGGCGCAAAATATAGAAATTGGAAGATTTGAAAACTCATAATTCGATTCATGGCGCGATTCGAAATTTTAGTGTTGTTTAACGTGGTTTAAAGCCTCAACTAAATTCATATTGTATTTTGGTACATGTTGGTATATTTTGTTAAAGTCCCAAGGGCCTCGAGTGTATCTCATACGGTTAACGGACCAATTCCAGACTTGAAAAAGCTGCTGAAATCTGCTGCTTCTGGGCAGCTGCTGATGTTTCCACTCCTTGGTAAGTGTAGCATAGTAATTATAAAACATAATTGGTAGGTATTATATATACTTTTGCTGACTTTTTTAATGACTTCTATGGCTTACTTTCTTTACCCATCTTCTCAAAAGAAATGGCATCAACGTTAAAAAAAAAAAATAAGGTTTACAACGAACATTCTTCATTTCCCCCTATGTAATCCTTAATATTGCTAATCAAACATGAACCCAAGTAAAGAGCTTGCAGAATAAACACTCGTAAGCAAAGAAGCTCCTCGCAAAAAGCAAAATTGGCCATGGCTGGGCATCGCAGCAGCGTACAAAGAAGCTGCAGAAGCAGAAACTTTGCGCAGATGCGCGAGACAGTGCGAGCTTTGGACCTGCGAGCTTCGCAGAAGCAGAAAATCTTGCGCAAGTGCGAGCTTTGGGCTGTCCAGTGTGGATCGCAGAAGCGACGCCTGTGTCGTAGAAGCGACTTCGCAGGCGTGCAAACGAATACGCAGGTGCAAAAAAAATTAACAGAAACATAAGACCAAACTCAACATTTTTGCCATTTTCAATTGAAAGTTTTGAAGCTCGATTCTTGGCGATTTTTGAGGGTTTTTCACACAAATCGAATGGGTAAGTGTTCTTCCGATAGAATTAATTATATCTCATGAATTAGTCCTTGTTTTTATCATTTAATTTGTGTTTTGGGTTGAGGAAATTGTGGGTTTTGAAATAAAATTTCTAACTAAAATGAAAAATCATGATTTGAAGGGCCAAATGGTATTGGAATTTGATAAATTTAGTATGGGTGAACTCATATCGGAATGGGTAATCGGATTTTATAAAATTTGTCGGGTTCCGAGGTGCGGGCCCGGAGGTCAATTTTTGTAATTTTGTAAGATTGAAACTTTATTATTCGGAATCATTCCTTATACGTTTTATGTGTATTTTGAAGTTGTCTTAGTTGATTTTGATCCGACCGGAGGTCTTTCCGCCCGAGAAGTTCATTTTTGAGTACCGGGTTATCATCTTTGAGGTAAGTATCTTGCCTAACCTTGTGTGGGGGAACTACCCCTTAGGATTGAGTCTTCCTTGTTGATTGTAGTCCGTGTATACGAGGTGACGAGTGCGTACTCGGACTTATTTGTTAATAGATTGGCCTTTTAGAATTCTTAGGTTCTTATGTTACCTGTGTATGAGTTGTAATTGCTACATTTGCATCCTTGATTATTAATTTCATTATTTCTTGCTTAAATTAGGATTACTTACTTTTGGATTCCTTCGTTGATTATTTGATCCTAATTGACTTAACTGAATATTTTACTGCTCTTATCTTTATGCTATATTTGCTACCTAAAACTGTCAAATGGACTATATTAGTGTTATCTAGTTTTATAGTTGCTTAGCCGTAGTCAGCACACCAGCTCGTTGGTGTCAAGCATGCTCGTGAGTCTTACATTGTAAATCCTATGATTCCTCCTTTATGTGCTATTTGGGTCAATTGATAAACATTTATGTTGTGGATGTTTCCTTGATGTTACCTATTTCTGGGCCTTCCTTTAAGTTGAGTTTATTCCGTAAAGTTAAATTGATTAAGCGAGATTTGTTATAGTTATTTTCCCTTGTCGGGATGGTGTTGTTTTCATTGTTGACTCCCTTGCCGAGACGGTGTGTTTCTATTATTTTTTGTGCTGTTATGATATTGTTTGCATTGTTGGATTCCCTTGCTGGGACATTGTGATTTATGGTTCCTATTGTTGATTTGCTTCGCCAATTTGTTGTTTATTTATTTATTTATGCACGAGGGGATATTCTGTGCCGAGTGATTGTGAGGATATCCACGAGGGGACATTTCGTGCCGAGTGATTGTGAGGTTATGGGGGACATTCTGTGCCGAGTGATTGTGAGGTTATGGGGACATTCCGTGCCGAGTGTTTATTTATTTATTTATGCACGAGGGGACATTCCGTGTCGAGTGTTTATTTATTTATTTATGTATGAGGAGACATTCTGTGCCGAGTGTTTATTTATTTATTTATGCACAAGGGGACATTCCATTCCGAGTGATTGTGAGGTTATGCACGAGGGGACATTCTATGCCGAGTGATTATTTATTTTAGCACGAGGGGACATGCCGTGCACTTGTCTTTGCATTATATTTTTCCGTGTCCTTGTTTGATATTGACTGCATTTGTTTAAGAGTTAATAGTCCGTTGTTTTAATCCGGATATTCATACTGATCTCTTACTATAATTGACAAGACAAGTTTTGAGTGTGGACTGAGTTCCGGTAGATTTACCTTGAGGAGATTATGATTACGAGATTTTACTAAAAAGTATTATTGAAAAGTAATGGTTTCGAAATGATTATATCTGAAGGTTTTTACATCGAAGGTATATTTGAAAAGCACCAGTCTTGCATAAAACGATACTTGGAAGTCTTTTATTGGGAAAGCATTTTTGGAAACTACGTATTTTGAAAGAAAACTATGTTTTATGCAATTCTCTCTAGTACATATACATACATATATATATATATATATATATATTGGAGAAAGTATGTTTTCAAAAGGAAATCTTTCTATATTAAAAATGATTTTTCTTGCAAATCTTTTCATATGATCTGTTGTTTAAGGGTTTCCACCAGTTTATGGAATTTAATGGCTAAGGCTCGATGTGATTAAATAAACGTAGAGTTGAGTTGTGAGGTTCTCTAGTGCATTGTGTTCTCTTCTGGTTTGGCTTGTTTTTGCTGTCCATCTTTCTGTGTATTTTGTGCTGTTTCGTGGTTATTTTTCTGTAATTTCCTTCCGCATTATATTGCCATTGTTATAAATTATCCTGTGAGTTCTTAGATATATGTAGTGTTCGGTTACTTCTATATTCATGTCAGTTATTTTTGTAGACTAGTGGTGTCTTGATACTTACTGGGCACCGTTGTGGTGTGCTCATACTACTCTTCTGTACATTTTTGTTGCACAGATCCAGGCATTGATTGTTAGTAGCCTCATGACCATTGACGGGGAGACTCAAGGTAACATGATGCTGCGTTCGCAGGCTTCAGAGTCACCTTCTTATAAGTAATATTCATACACTGTTGTATTTATTTCTGAATAGTTGTATTTAAAAGTTGTAGAATATTCGTAGAGCTTATGACTTGTATTACCGATTTTGGGAAAATATTGTAAATTATGTCAAGGTTTTTATATCGAGACTGTTAGTTTCCTTTACTTATTGTTGTTATTTAACTGTTAGGCTTACCTAGTCTCTAGGACTAGGTGCTATCACGATATCCAACGGAGGGAAATTTGGGTCGTGACAGTAAATAATCAAAGAAAAATAGCTAATTGAATTCTAATATTGGCTTGCCTAGCAAGTATGGTGTTAGGCACCATCACAATCCCTAAAGCTAGGAATTTGGATTGTGACATATTTCTTTTGAAAAATTATATTTAATATTCTTCGTGCAACGCGCGGTACAAATATTAGTATAGTTAAAAATAGAGTTTTAAGTTATCCTGTTACATTTCTCACTACAGATTCTTCCTTCTCTGAATTGTGAATTTTGTCCTCCCTAATTGAGTGTAGGAGGGATAGGTGCAAACGTAGAGTTAATTCGTTTAACTAAATTCAGTATCTTTATATGGAATATGAAAAATCAATAATAATTTAATGAATATTAAGTTTTGACCTCATTATAGCAAAAGCACAGTAGGTTCAGTCTTAAGAAAACATACTCCTATAATTCATCAAATTCCACCAGGCAACGCGGAGGTACTTCAGGTGAAGCTATGGGCTTCCATTTGGTAATACTATTTGTCCTCCTACCATTGGTCACCAAGATTAAATTCCCATTTGTCCAAGTCAATTGATCACGTGACTCATGTCTAACCATAGCTTTACACTGTATAAACCATTCAACTTCTATTTTTATATAACTTCGCCACTAGAAGCTACTTTTTTTTGAATAAAACCAATTGACCGAATGTTCTTTTTTGAATAAAGTATTCCTTCCGTTTCAATTTATGTGTCTCACAGAATTTAATAAAGTAAAGAAGATATTTAAATTTTGTAGTCTCAAACCAAAAATGCATATAACATATCAAAATATTCTTAAATCTTATTATCATAAATATGCCATGTAAAAAGTTAGAGTTACACAGTTATTAAATATAGAAAGAGGCCTTTTTTTTTAAACATATTGGAGGGAAAAAAAAGATCCATAACTTGAAACAGATATAAAGGAAAATAAGACACGTAAATTGAACAAATGGAGTATAGTGGTGAATTGTTGGGTAGCTAAATATAGAAAGAGACCTTTTTGAAACATATTAAAATAAAGAAAGGCAAAATACATTGATAACCCCTTAATGTTGTCCTCATATTTCACTAAGACATTTAATCTTAATTATGTTCCACTTGAATACTTTAACTGGATATTAAATGTGCCATTTAGATACAAAATTGATAAGCAGCTAAACAAAAAATACGTATAATTCACACGCTAGGATAACGAATAAGAAGGAGACACGTTTTGAATAAATAAACAACTTTAATAAATAAATAAAAGTTTTGAAAAGCTCCAACCCCCCTTTATCATCTTCCTCATGACTCTCCCTCACTACCGTCTTCTTATGCCAAAAAGGAAAAGAACGAAGGCAACTCACGTTGTCTTCATCACAAACTCACTACTGTCATCATTATTCTTCCTCCTAATCTTCACCCCCAACCATCTACAACAATAAGAACAAGCATAAAACATAGAAATCAACTAGTAACAATTTTTCTGTCATGGAATATTAACCCAAAATTGCTGAAAAATAGTCCACCAATAACAAACATTAGTGGTTTAATTTGTTTCCAGTGGCCGCAAATTTGAATCTTCCAAAGATACCTATGTCACTCAGATTGGATATGCAATGAAGATTTTAGTGATGCCCCAAAGTAAAAGCATTAATCCAGCAAGCTCGTAGGTGTCGGAACCTACGTGTTTCGGATCCGAAGAAACTGTTCAAGAAAATTTATGGTATCTGAAAGCAGAAGGGTCAAAATTGTGTGGAGATCACGAACGACCTGCAAATTAAATTTGAGTTGATAAAAGAGGAGAGAAACAAAGAAGAACAAATGTGTAGAATTTTTCCGATAACTTATTCCGGCAATGAAAACTAAAGCACATCATGGTGTATGAAAGAAAAGGAGGAAAAAGAAAGAGAGAATTTTAAAAAGAAAAATAGATCTCTCATGCTCTTAAGAATGGTGTGATACACACAATATGCTGCATCATCAAATTGTGTTTAATTGAAACAACTAATATTTGGTATAGTGTTCAAATGAAAGGGACTTAAGATGAAGTATTTAGGTGAAAAATAGGGACAACTGTAAGGGGGAGAATGTAACGACCCAACCGGTCGTTTCGGATATTTACACTCCTTTCAACTATTTGAAGTCTTAAATATATTCTTATGATGTATTATGACATGTGTGAATCATCAGATTTGATTTTCAGGTATTTCGAAGTCAGTTGGAAGAATGAAATTCAAAGTTTAAAGCTTAAGTTAAAAGGTTGATCGGATGTTGACTTTTGATTACGGTGTCGGAATCCAGTTCTGAAAATTTTCATATCTTCGTTATGTTATTTATGACTTGTGTGAAAAATTTGAGTTCAATCGGACTTGATTTGATAGGTTTCGGCATCGAATATAGAAGTTGGAAGTTCTTGGTTTCATTAAGCGCTAATAAGAAGTCGACGTGTGCTAATTATTTTATTTTGAGTGTAGATGAGGACTATTAATATAATGGATATCAATTGGACATGATAATAAGAGTGCGAGGCACATTATAAGTGATTTGAGGCCTTTGGAGAGGCCTAAGTTTAAGCCAAGTTGAAAATATTACACGATCAACTAAAATTCCAAATGAATACACACAAGACCACACTTTAGACTGGCATATCGACATTTATATGAAGTGTAATGTTATGTACAGCCTATAAAATGAAAGATATTTGAGTCTAGTTTCCAACGCTTCAAATAGTTAGTCACTTAGACACTCCTACAAAACGCTATGACCAAATTACCAAAGGCTGGCAAAATGGGATCCCATGGCAATTCTGCGATCGCAGAATCATTATGCGGTCCGCTTAATTGATCCGCAAAAGCAAAAACGGTCGCAAAATGGACTAGTGTAGCCCAGTTTTGGGCACCAGTTTCACGATGCATTCCGCGACCCGCATACCTATTCTGCGGTGACTTTTGCGATCGCAGGCCTGATTTCGGAGGCTTCATTTTTCTATTTTCATAACCCGGCCCCGTTTTGATAAATATGCTTTGGGGTTCATTTTGGGGTGATTTCTAAGCATTCTAGAGATAGATGAGAGCATTTTAGAGAGAGAAGGAGGAACCCAACATTCAAATCATCCAATCTTGCATAAATCTTCAACAATCAAAGAACTCAGTCACAAGATCTTCATCAAAGAGGTAAGTTTTCATACCCTAGTTTTCAATTTCGGATTTGGATTAAAAGTTGGTCATGAGAGGTGTGATTCTTGGGTGTGATAGAATTATGTATACATGTATGTATAAATAGGGTTTGTGGGAAGATTGTTGAATTCAAATGGGTAAAGGTTGGGTTGAAAATGGTAGAAATCTTCAAAGACTTTTATTGAGGATTTGAGGGTCTAATTGATGTCGGAATTTGGTGAAATTTGTATGCATGGACTCGTGGTTGAATGGGTGTTCATATTCCGTAACTTTTGCTGAGTTTCAATACGTGGTCCCCACTAGTAATTTTTGGGTGTAATCTTGGATTTTGTGGGAAAATTAGTATTTTCATATGGAATTAATTCCTATAATATGTATTGAATGAACCGAATTAATTGCGAATAGGTTCAAGGCGTTCGGAGGCCGATTCGTGAGGCAAGGGTATAGCGAAGTAAAGAATTACACGGTTTGAGGTAAGTAACTCTTCTAAGCTTAGTGTTGAGGGTATGAAACCCTGCATTATGTGTTATGTGATTGGTATTGAGGTGACGCACATGCTAGGTGACGGGCGTGTGGACGTGCACCTTGTGAATCGGGACTCTGTTGTTCCCATGCCCTTGTATGGTGGCCCTATTTTGCTGACATTTGTGTTTTCCCCTATGTGATAAAGTACTTGAGCTGTCAATTATGCTGGACATCATGTTTATGCTTTATGATGATATTTTTTGAACCCATAGTGGTCATTTCTTGCTGCCATCTCATTGATTTCATTGATATTCATACTCAGTCACATTCATGCATTCATATCACATCTCAGTCTCTGTTGTGACTTATTGATACATCATATCATTATTCCAGGTAAGTTTTCATGACATTGTGAGCCGTGGGTGAGACTGGAGAGAGTGATGACTAAGTGAGGCCGAGAGCCTGATTATGAGTGACTGTTATTGTGTTGGGCTGCAAGCCGCAGCGTATATCTTTATTGGATCAGGTTGCACGTCGCAGCATATATATATTTAATGGATTGGGATGCATGTCGTAGCGAGGTATATATGGATCGAGTTGCACGTCGTAGCGAGGTATATGTGGATTGGTCTGCACGCCGTAGCGAGATATTGGATCGGGCTGCATGCCGCAGCAATGTAGCGTTTGGGCTGAAGGAGCCCCTATGGAGTCTAAACACCCCCAGTGAGCGCAGTCGACTACATATATATATGGATCGGGCTGCACGCCGCAGCAGTTATTATACAGCGCTGATTGATTTAGTGTGCTGAGTATTGATCTTAGTAAGAGACGATGCGAGGTAATGATATTGAGTACTCTGAGAGTGTGAGTACATGTTTCCTCTCGGAAATACATGGAATTTACATGCATACATGACATACAGGCATAGAGACGCATTTTTCCTCATGCTATATAGTATCACGTCATTCATGACTTATTATACACATTGATATGTGGGTATGGATAGGCGCTTTATACTTGTTATGGAAAAGGATATTTGGAGAATTTCTGTTTTCAAACTTACTCGTACTTTTGGGCATTTTTGGTAAGAGATCTGGTATTTTCTTTCAATGAGATATTTGAAAAGCATGACCATTTTTTTGGAACTGTGAACGAGCTGAGTAGTTTACTTTTGAGATATTCCTTTTATACTTGAATTTATGTTGTTATGAATTGTTGTGGAAATATTGTCTTTGGGCTCGATCCTGTGTTAGCTCGTCATTGCCTTCAACCTAAGGTTAGGTATGTTACTTACTCAGTACATGGGGTAGGTTGTACTGATACTACACTTCTGCACATTGCGTGCAGATGTCGGTTGTTGTTGTTGCTGTGTTCGATGGTTGTGGGACTTGAAGATGTATCGGCGTCCCTGTTGTAGCTGCCTCCTTTGTTCGGGGAAGTCTTAAATTTTAAAAACTCTATTTATGTACTTTTCAAATAAACTGGGCAATTGTTTCATTGTTGCTTTGTAAACTCCATTCGTAGAAGCTCATGATTTGTACCACCAGTCCTTGGGGAAATGTATAAGATTTTTTTGGAAATTCTTTTATTTAATTGTTTTATTAAATTAAATAGAACTGGAAAAGTGTTAATTGGCTTACCTAGCGGGTGGGGTTAGGTGTCATCACGACTGTTGGATTTTTGGTCGTGACAAGTTGGTATAAGAGCTCTAGGTTCATAGGTTCTACAAGTCATGATCAAGTGTCTAGTAGAGTCTTGTGGATCGGTATGATGACGTCCATACCTATATTCGAGAGGCTACAAGACATTTAGGATATACTTCCCATATTTCTTTCCTTATCGTGCATCATTGATTCAGCTTGAAGTGTAACTCCTTGAATTCCTTCCACGCATTCGTGTGTGCGCATGAGCGCTCGGTATCAACTATGCATCGACGACTTGTGATTCCACAGTTGAGGTGTGAGATGTGATTTTTGACATTTTGACGATAGGCTAGTCTAGAGGACTTAGGCCGAGTCTTGTTTGTGGCGTGAGTGTTGAGATTTTTAGTTTTGGTGAGCACGTGTATTTGGGACTTATATGTCCGTTTGTGTCCTTATTGGTGGGATATTGTGACTAGATGACTATGTGGTGCATATGATTTGACGATGAGATGTGTTCAGATTGTTTGAAGGTGACAAGAAGAGTTTATTGGAGATGTAGCAAAGTCTATTGGGTGTTTGACTTCTGTCTTAAGTTGATATGTGGACTCGAGCTATGGGTGTGTTGGAGGACCTCTCATGTGGTTTAGTTGAGGAGTGAAGTAGATTTCATATTGTGAGATGTGTTCAGACTCAGGAAGATTAAGTGATTGCGTAATTTTTATGACTCTGGAGAGAGAGGTCAGCTTGAAGCAAAGAAGGTGGGCTATCTCTTGTGGGGTTCCTGAGGTTGGGTGGTCCTTATGTCGTGTTATAGCGTGTTCTCTTTTACCGATGCAATGTATGTGTTGCAATTTGAGTTTGGATCACTTGCGAGATTGGGCTTGGTTGTTACAATGCTGAATGCTAGATCTGCAGATGATTTGAAATACCAGGTGGCTTTTGTTGCATGTGCTTATGAAGGATTTAGTTGAATCTCACTATGGTATTATGAAAGTAGTAGAGTATGGGCATTGTGAGTTTTTATATGTTTTAATCCATGTCTTTGAGCCAAGTGGGGGAGTCTGCTATTGATAAGTTGATTTCACGGTTATGTGATATATTGATTTCAGTTTGAGGGATACTGGTGAATCAGTAATGGCTTACAGAGGTTGAGATCGAGGATGCCTCGAGTAAAGGAAATTGTTGATAAGGGTTGTGTTATGCTTTATGGGTATGTGAGAAACATTGTAAGATTTTGGTTGTTATTTGTAAAGGGTGTAGCATTCATGGAGTAGGGATTTTCTCGATTGTTTTAGAGGTGTGGGTTATTTCCCTAGGTGTTGTGTACTAATGGCGCACAGGTCATTCGGCTCATCTGATTAGTTTGTTTAAATTGGAAATCTGAGTAGGGTTGAAGCCTCTCAAAAATGATTCTAATGGATGCTAGGTCTAAATGTAGCAATTGAGAATTTTGCCGATTTGTACATGGCTAGAATAAGAGGGTTGCATTGGATGGTGTCAAGACTCGCAGTACTTCTATATCATTATGGATTCTACATTTAGTATCAGGAAGGTAAGATGAACTTCTTAAATTCACAGAAGGTCTCTTCAGAGCGGGTATCTTGGTTGTGGTACTTCTGGGGTGCTTAAGGAGGAATACAACGGTTTATGAGCCTTAGGGTGATGTGGTTTTATGCTAAAGTTCGTGGGGCAAGTTTGGTTAAGGATAGTAGCGCACTAACAAGGAAAAGTATCAATTTGAAGGTAATTCAAAAAGGAATTACAGAATTAGGACAGCTTGGCAGTAGGTTGGATCGACATGGTAATGGATATGATAAATTCTTTGGGTGCTTATAATGTGGTGGGTTTCGACAGGTGTTTTGTGGAAATGCTTTTGGGTTTATGATGGCTTTTGTAGCTTGGTTGAGTTAGAAGGAGTTAATCCTGATGGTTTTATGCAAATGGGATTCAGAGAATTCTTGATGGTTTCTACCACGGTTAGAGATGTATAGTTCCTACTGGCGCGAGGAGCATGTGATGTGTACTGATTTTCTCCTAGATGGGATCAAACGGGAAGTTCTTAGCTAATTAAGTATGCAGTTTCTTGTGACTCGGAGTGGATTATGAGGTTCTCGTATCTATAATAGGATGGCATGATATATGCAGTGTGATGGGTTGGATCGAGATTTGACATGTGCAAGGTCACGATTCAGTTTTGAAAGGAAGGTCATAAATTCTTAGGCAGCATGGACGGTTTCAGATGAATAGGTAAATACATTACTATTTGGTATGGTGTGAGGAGAGAATACATTTTAGAAGGGGCAATGTGGTTAATTTATGGATACATCATTGGTATTGCGGCATTCTCTTGTTTGATCGACTGCTAGTGTTTGAATTTTGCTTTGCGGCACAGAAGAATTATAGAAGTATTCCTCGTGGAATGGTCGTGTAGTGGAGAGGTGTTAGACTTTCAGGCGGTGGAGTTGAGATCAGATATGGTGATACGTGTGTTCTATGAATTTAGAGAATGAGAGTTCTTAGGAGCAGATTGTTTCATAGTTGTGGGCTGTAAGGTTGTAGCCGAACCTAGATAAGTGATAGTGTGTGTTGTGACTCAGTTATTATGGACTTCTGAAGGGTTATTAATCTATTTGTGGATGACAGAGTCTATTCAGGGGCCCATTGGTAGGCCCAATTAGGGATGTGTATTCTACACCGAGTGGGATGGGTTGGTTCCAAAATGCTATTGCTGAGGGATGTGTTATTTGGTTGCTATTGAGTTTATTCGTGTTCCGGAATGACTTATAAGTTACTCTTCCACGCTGCGAGGAGCTGTGATTCTTTGGTTTTGGGCACACATAGTGTCGTTCTATGGTGGCCTTATAGCGAGATTTGAGTGAGATGAATAATTGGGTATTGTGTGATTGAGGGCGTATCGGTTATGTACTTTCGAGTGTTATGTGGCATGTATTTTCTGATTCTCCGTGGTCATGGTAATGCACTTTGAGTACTGGATGTTGAATTTCGAGTGGTTATTAATTTTGAGCAAGGAGAAGCGAGGTATATAATATGGACAGTGTTTGGATGGGGTCACACGTTGTAGAAAAGTTATGTTGAGAGATAATCCCTTATGTTAGATTCGTGAGCTTTGATTTTTTCTGTGTGTGATGGATTCTTAGCATTGCGTTGTGGTGATACCCGTCGAGTTTGCGGGACGGTCCTCTTGTATGCTCTCATTTTTTTCCCCATGTTTGGGTACATTTGGAGTGTTGCTTATTGGTGCACGGACTGCACGGGTTGTGACTTTAGATTGCATTGATATATCATGTCACTAGAGTGGTCGTGTTGGACGAGATGAGGCCATTGGGCCTAGAATGGGTGCTATCGAAATTGATTACAACATGGTTGGAAGAATAATATCAAAAGTCGACTTAGAAATTTTCTAAAGTTCCTATCGAAGGAGAAGGAGTTCCACAGCTTGTTGATCCGATGAATGGTTATGAGTTTCTGAGTGTTTCTTTCATCATTGACAATATGTGAAGGCGTTAGAACGAAACTTTATTGATAAGAGGTTTATTACTGGTATTCGGGTTGTTTTGAGCGGTTGTTTATGGTTAGAAATTATCGCTATGGGTATTTGTGTTTTGAGGTATATCATATGTGCATATTTGGTTTCGGATATGGCTTGATACAACTTTTTCAGACTTCCACAACGTGTTGATGCGATATTTTGATGTTCTAGTAATATCATATGCAGGAATTGAATTCTAGGGCTTATGGGCTAGGTTGGATAAAGAAATTTCAGTTTATGTCGTGTTATCAGACCTATATGGGGTAGGGTAACGTGGGATCACCCTCGGGTATGTTCATGGTAAGGTTACATGGCGATTTTGATGGTTTTGGAACAACTCTTATTACGCTCGAGGACGAGCGTATGTTTAAGTGGGGGAGAATGTAACGACCCAACCGGTCGTTTCGGACATTTACACTCCTTTCAACTATTTGAAGTCTTAAATATCTTCTTATGATGTACTATGACATGTGTGAATCATCAGATTTGGTTTTAAGGTATTTCGAAGTTAGTTGGAAGAATCAAATTCAAAGTTTAAAGCTTAAGTTAAAAGGTTGGCCGAATGTTGACTTTTGATATCGGTGTCGGAATCTAGTTCTGAAAATTTTCATATCTTCGTTATGTCATTTATGACTTGTGTGAAAAATCTGAGGTTAATCGGACTTGATTTGATAGGTTTCGGCATCGAATATAGAAGTTGGAAGTTCTTGGTTTTATTAAGCGCTAATAAGAAGTCAATGTGTGCTAATTATATTATTTTGGGTGTAGATGAGGACTATTAATATGATGGATACCAATTGGATATGATAATAAGTGTGTGAGTCACATTATAAGTGATTTGGGAACTTTGGAGAGGCTTAAGTTTAAGCCAAGTTGGAAAAATTACACGATCAACTAAAATTCCAAATGAATACGCGCAAGACTACACTTTAGACGGGCATATCTACATTTATATGAGTTGTTATGTCATTTACAGCCTATCAAATGAAATATATTTGAGTCTAGTTTCCAACGCTTCAAATTGTTCGTCATTTCGACACTCCTACAAAAGGTTATGACCAAATTACCAAAGGCTGGCAAAATACGATCCCATGGCAATTCTGCGATCGCAAAAACATTATGCGGTCCACATAATTGATCTGCGACCGCAAAAATGGTCGCAAAATGGACCAGTGTAGCCCAGTTTCGGGCACCAATTTCGCGATGCATTCCGCGACCCGCATATCTATTCTGCGATGACTTTTGCGATCGCAGGCCTGATTTCGTAGGCTTCATTTTTCTATTTTCATAACCCGATCCCGTTTTGATAAATATGCTTTGGGGTTCATTTTGGGGTGATTTTCTGAGCATTCTAGAGATATATGAGAGAATTTTAGATAGAGAAGGAGTAATCCAACATTCAAATCATCCAATCTTCAACAATCAAAGAACTCAATCACAAGATCTTCATCAAAGAGGTAAGTTTTCATACCCTAGTTTTTAATTTCGGATTTTGATTAAAAGTTGGTCATGAGAGGTGTGATTCTTGGGTGTGAGAGAATTATGTATACATGTATGTATAAATAGGGTTTGTGGGAAGATTGTTGAGTTCAAATGGGTAAAGGTTGGGTTGAAAATGGTAGAAATCTTCAAAGACTTTAATTGAGGATTTGAGGGTCTAATTGATGTCGGAATTTGGTGAAATTTGTATGGATGGACTCGTGGTTGAATGGGTGTTCATATTTTGTAACTTTTGCCGAGTTTTGACACGTGGGCACCACTAGTAATATTTAGGTGTAATCTCGGATTTTGTGGAAAAATTAGTATTTTCATATGGAATTATTTCCTATAATATGTATTGAATGAACCGAATTAATTGCGAATAGGTTCAAGGAGTTCAGAGGCCAATTCGTGAGGCAAGGGCATAGCGAAGTAAAGAATTACACGGTTTGAGGTAAGTAACTCTTCTAAGCTTAGTGCTGAGGGTATGAAACCCCGCATTATGTGTTATGTGATTGGTATTGAGGTGACGCACATGCCAGGTGATGGGTGTGTGGGCGTGCACCTTGTGAATCGGGGCTCTGTTGTTCCCATGGCCTTGTATGGAGGCCCTATTTTGCTGACATTTGTGTTTTCCCCTATGTGATAAAGTACTTGAGCTGTCAATTATGCTGGACATCATGTTTATGCTTTATGATGATATTTTTTGAACCCATGGTGGTCATTTCTTGTTGTCATCTCATTGATATTCATACTCAGTCACATTCATGCATTCATATCAAATCTCAGTCTCAGTTGTGACTTATTGATACATCATATCATTATTTCGGGTAAGCTTTCATGATATTGTGAGTCATGGGTGAGACTGGAGAGAGTGATGACTAAGTGAGGCCGAGAGCATGGATATGAGTGACAGTTATTGGGTCGGGTTGCACGCCGAAGCGTATATATTTATTGGATCGGGCTGCATGCCGCAGCATATATATATATTTAATGGATCGGGCTGCACACCGCAACGAGGTATATGTGGATCGGGCTGCACGCCGCAACGAGATATTGGATCGGGATGAAGGAGCCCCTCCGGAGTCTGTACACCCCCATTGAGCACAGTCGACTATATATACATGAATCGGGATGCACGCTGCAACAGTTATTATACAACGCTGAGTGATTTAGTGTGCTGAGTATTGAACTTAGTAAGAGACGATGCGAGGTAATGATATTGAGTACTGTGAAAGTGTGAGTACATGTTTCATCTCGGAAATACATGGCATTTATATGCATACATGACATACAGGCATAGAGACGCATTATTTTCTAATGTTATATAGTATCACGTCATCCATGACTTATTATACACATTGATCTGTGGGTATGGAGAGACACTTTATACTTGTTATTTGGAAAGAAAACGAAATATTTTATTTATCGTGGAAAAGGATATTTGGAAACTTTCAGTTTTCAAACTTACTCGTACTTTTGGGCATTTTTGGTAAGAGATATGGTATTTTCTTTCAATGAGATATTTGAAAAGCATGACCATTTATTTGGAACTGTGAACGAGCTGAGTAGTTTACTTTTGAGATATTCCTTTTATACTTACATTTATGTTGTTATGAATTGTTGTGGAAATATTGGCTTTTGGCCCGATCCTGTGTTAGCTCGTCATTGCCTTCAACCTAAGGTTATGTCTGTTACTTACTCAGTACATGGGGTCGGTTGTACTGATACTACACTTCTGCACATTGCGTGCAGATGTCGGTTGTTGTTGTTGTTGTGTTCGATGGTTGCGGTACTTGAAGATGTACAGGCGTCCCTGTTGTAGCTGCCTCCTTCTCAGAATAGCTAGCGAGAGGAATACTACTGATTATCTATGAAAGAAGGCTTTTAAGAATGAAAAAAATCTTTGTTCGGGGTAGTCTTAGCTTATAAAAACTCTATTTATGTACTTTTCAAATAGACTGTACAATTGTTTCATTGTTGCTTTGTAACCTCCATTCATAGAAACTCGTGATTTGTACCACCAGTCTTGAGAAAATGTATAAGATTTTTTTAAAATTCTATTATTTAATTGTTTTCTTAAATTAAATAGAACTGAAAAAGTATTAATCGGCTTACCTAGTGGATGGGGTTAAGTGCCATCATGACTATTGGATTTTGGATCATGACATTGTCGAAGTATTCTGCCAGAAAAAAAGACACAAATCATGAAACAGATGAAAAGTAAAATAAGACGCATAACTTGAAACAGTTGGGAGTATAGTGGTGAATTGTTTGGGCAGCTAACATCATTTGACCCCATCTAGTCCAAGAATTCTCCACTTCAAGTATTTATATTTAAATAAACAATAAGAACATTCGACTGTCGACAAGAAGCTTCTAGTAGCAAAGTATAAAAATATGTGTGGTGTTACATATTTGGTGTATAATTAAGTAGAGGTCGTGGGAATAGGAATAAGGCATATATTACAAATTTGTTCCATTTCTTTCGTTGTGTGAATGGGGCGGTCGAGTGAAAGTTTCAAAACAAGATGACATCTTTATCTGCATTTGCACCTGCACCTTAGTGAATACGAGTGTAAAGCATATAATTCTAGCAATGCAAATATAATGTGGCCGAGACTCGTGCAGAAAGGTGCTGGTGCTCTTGCAGATAAAATGGCATCTTGGTTTTCTTTTTCCATCTTCACTCAAGTCAAGGGCTTCGAGGTTTTGCAGTAGGTGACAGTACCGGTTGAATCCGTGCGGATGAGAAGTAACATGCATTCAGTAAGTTAGTCGAGGTACGCATATAAGCTATTATTTTTTAAAAATAAAGAAAATGCCACAATGTATATTATAAGGCAGTCCCGATGCATCTATTATGCACAGAATCCGAGAAAAGTTGAACCACAAGAGTTTATAAATTTTGTATACTTTTTCAACTACCAAAAGTAAAAATTTATTATGTGGGCTAAAAGTAATAATACCTCCAACTATAATACTAACTAAGTCCGTAAGTTTTGCTTTAAAAAATCAATAATTCGATTAACATTGTTTTACATAAGTAAACGTGGAATTCTTCAATAATATTAACAAATGGATTAAATATAACCAAATATTTCAAGTGAAGAATATAGGAGAAAATCAAACTTGGTCTTAGGGAATGGGCATAGAGTGATCAATGCAGGATCAAATAAAAACAACTACTATTACAAAATAAAATTACCTCTTTATTTTATAATTAATCCTAATGATAAACCTTTTGGAGTTACTGTTCTTTCTCTCTCTAGGCGCACGTTAGCCAAAATGGGTGCCAACCATGGGAAGGAAGAGAAGACCAGCCGCTCATAATTTTGTGGGGAAGGCGGTGAAGCAAACAATGGAAGTAAGCGCACAAGCTACGGTGATTAGCGAAGGAAATCGGGCAATTTCGAGAGTGAATTCACCAGTGCGGGATGGGCAACGACCTAGCACAACCAAAGGGAAATGCAGAAGCAACAAAATCAGAATTGGGCGCATGACTAGAGGTGATACATGCTAACAACAGTGGGAGCAGAATCTCCTGGGCTGATGAAGTTAAGCATAGTGAAATTGAGACGGGTAAGAACAATAAAATTAGTGCAACTGAGACTACGGGTGTTAAGACCTCAATTTGAGAAACTTTTTATATCACGAAGATAACTAATGCTGGTTTTAAATTGGAATATGTGGAACCAGAGGTCGAAGGGGAAAACAAAATTGGGGGAATTGACATAGATGATATGAATTTTGAGATGGAATATTGGGGGTACTACAGTTGTATGTTATGTATTGGGGGCTCGACCACCATTTGCAGTGCTCAATGTATTTATTCAGAGATTGTGGGGTAACCTAGGAATAAACAAAATATCTATGCTGAAGAATGGGATAATTCTGGTCCGATTTGACAATGAGGAAGGGAGAAATGAGGTTATACAAGGAGGTATCTACCACTTCGACAATAAACCATTTATTTTCAAGGCATGGGCACATGAAATGGAATTTCCAAAGATGAACTGGATTCAGTTCGACTCCCTGGGCTGGATTTTAAATATTGGAATGCAAAAGGGCTGAGCAAAATTGGGAGTTAGTGGGCAAGCCTTTGATGTTTGAGAGGAATACAAAGAGAAAAGTGGGGTTAAACTTAGTTCGGTCACTAGTAAAGGTAGACAGTGGTGCACAGTTGCCTGATGAGGTTTACTTTAGAAACAAAAAGGTATAGTAATTACTCAGAGAGTTGCGTACGATTAGAAGCCTTCCATATGCAATGTATGCCATAAGTATGGTCACACAGAGGATATATGCGGGAAGAACAAGGAGAATAAGAATAAACAAGGAAAATGGGCCAGAGATGACTACAAAAATACAGAGGGTGGGGCCTGATCCTATACCACCACAAAGGAAATATGCAGAAAACAAATGGTGGGATACAACAAAAGGAAACATGTTGGGTCCAGCCAACTAAGGTGGGGAAGTCTCCGAGATTTGAGAACACACTTATGCAAGTTACGAATACCTTTCAAGCTTTAGAGAATACATGGAAGAGTATAAGTCAACAGAGTTATGAACCAGATAAGGGTAGAGGTAGTATACTACCTACATCTGGACATGGTTAACATAATAAGTTGGAATGTGAGAGGCCTTAATGGTCTCAATAAGTAGAAGGAGGTCAAACTCCTCTGCAATCAGTATGATGTAGGTCTGATTAGTCTACTTGAAACAAAAATAAAAGTAAACAAGATAAGTGAAGTTGCAGAAAGAATGTTTGCTGGGTGGAAGTATGTTACTCATCATGAGTTCTATTATAATGGTAGGATATGGGTCACCTGGAAACCAGATTTATATGAGGTGCAATACCTCTATGGTTCTGCACAAGCAATTACATGCCAAGTGGTGTATGTACAAAGAAATTGACATGTCTCACTCTTTTGTGTATGCTTACAACCAGAGGGAAGACATGAATGAGTTATGGGAACAACTTAACACTGTGGGGCAGAGATGCACATTACCATGGTTAGTTATGGGTGATTTCAATGTTGTGTTGAAAAAAAGATGATAGATTAGGAGGAAATCCAGTTACATTTGCAGAAGTGAACGATTTTCAAGGCTGCCTGGAAACTTGTGGCTTGGTAGAACTACCTAGTCCAGGAAGCCAGTACACTTGGAATGATAACCAGGGAACTGATAGAGTATTCCCTAAGATTCTGGGTGTTTGTGAATGGTGAGTGAATAGAGTCAATGCCAATGTGTGGTTCTAATTTCTACCAAAAGGAGTAAGTGATCATTGTCCGCTCAGAATCTACCTAATGCAGCTTCAACAAACTACCAATCGGGCATTCAAGTACTGTAATATCTGGGGAAAACATCCACTATTTCAGGATATAGTCAAAGAGGTATGGACTAATCAAGTTGAAGGGCACTACATGTATCAAGTGGTCAACAAAATGAAGATGCTAAAGAGTAAACTTCAACAGTTGCATAAACAAAATTTCAAGAGTATCCTTACAGAGCAAAACATGATAAAGAAGCCGTGCTTAATGCTCAGACTGAACTCCGTCAAGAACCCTTCAATGAAGATTTGCATCAGGCAGAGAGAAATGCTTCACTAAAATTCAGAAAATCAAATAAGCTTGCGGAAATGTTTTTATTGCAGCAGAGTAAAGCAAATTGGATCAAGTTTGGAGATGATAATACACAATATTTCTTCTATGTTATAAAACAGAGGAAATTGATGCAAACAATAACATAGATACAGGATGATCAACAAAGAATATACGGTGAGCCTGAGGAAATTGCAGAAGTGTTTGTAAGGTTCTACGTGCAGCTTCTGGGTACTGTAGATGAACCTAAAGCTCAGGCATATGACAGGTTTTTAAAGAATGGCGTACACTTGTAGACATGTAATTTTTTATCTTCCCATAGATTTTACACATTTTAGCGTTTAATATTTAGTTTAGGCCTAATATCGTTATTTTAACTAGTTTTAACTCTTTTATTTTATTTTAAGTACAAAAATTAAAAAATACAAAAAATGAGTTTATTTAATATTTAATTAATTAAGTTTTAATTAATATTTTTAGAATTATAAATTTTGTAATCATTTTTAGATGGAAGAGTGAGTTTTTGGGTTGTAAGGTCCATTTTTGGTCTTTGACCCAATCTCAAAAGCCCAATAAGACCCTAACCCTAATACTCTCTACAAGACCCCATCCAAACAACAACCCCTCGAAAACCCGTCGGAATCCTCCGCCGGCCACCTTCATCTCCCAACCTTACACTCCAAAAACTATACACACACAACACCACAGCAGCCCCCTCTTCTTTTACCTCCACCCGCCGCCGGCCAGTGTGATGACCCAAAAGGTCATCCTGTGTATATTTGGCTAAATCTGTGTTCCGAGGTCCCGAAAGCCTCCGTTAATCTCACATCGATATGCGTGCGCAGCCCGGGCGTGTTGCCGGGAAGCTTTTATGTGAAAACTTGATGAAAATGGAATTTTATAATAATTAATGGAATAGAGTTGACTTTGGTCAACATTTTCGGTAAACAGACACGGACCCGTGATTTGACGGTCCCGGAGGGTCCGTAGGAAAATATGGGACTCGAGCGTATGCCCGGAATCGAATTCCGAGGTCCCAAGCCCGAGAAATGAATTTTTAAAGCAATTTTTTTCCTGAAATTAATCAAGGCTTTTGAAAATGATAATTGATGTGAAAACCTTGTTACCGGGCCCGTGTTATGGTTCCTGAGCTCGGAACAAGTTTAATATATGTTATGTGACTTATCTGTGAAATTTGGTGTAAAACGGACTTGAAATGATGTGATTCGGATCAAAATCGGAATAATTAAGCTTTGTGAGATTTTAAGGAATTTCTATGAATTTTGAGGTTTAATTCATTGATTGTGATGATATTTTGGTGATTTAAAAACTTGAATAAGTCCGTAGGATGTTTTGGGAGTCGTGTGTATTTTTGGTTTTAAGAACCGAGGGTTCGGGTGAGTTTCGGGTAGCTAACGGGGTGTAAAAGAGTCAAAAATCTGGTGTAATACTCAGTTTCTGGTGTATGGTGTTTCCTTCACTGCGATCGCAGCCATTGATTTGCGATCGCATAGGCTTAGGTGAAGAGGTAGCTGGGTTGCACTATGCGATCACATAGTGTGTCAGTGGAGTCAGGTGGGGGCTGGGTAGTATCTCTCTATGATCGCGTAGTTTCGTCTGCGATCGCAGACTCCTGGCCCGTTCTCTTCCGCGATCATACCCCCTTGTTCCGCGATCGCATAATAGTAAAACCTCAAGCTCTGCGATCGCAGCCCCTCTTCCGTGATCGCAGAGAACAAATTCGCCCAGTTAAATTCTTTAAGTCCAAAACAGAATGTTATTACGGGATACTTACTTCTTCATCAATTCCTTCTTCCCCAAGACCCCATTACGACCCCCAAGCTAGATTCCCTCCATAGCCACTTGGGTAAGTGATCTTNTATTCTAACTCGTGGGGGTATGGGTGATCGGGTTTTGGTCTGAGCCTCGTGTTTGGACCAAGCGGGCCTGGGGTCGAATTTTGGTATTTTTGGAAGAATGCTTAGAAATGGGTAATTGGGCTATGGAATTGATTTATTGAGTCATTATTGATATACTTGAGTTAATTATATCTAGATAATACCATTCCGGAGTTGAATTCTAAAGGAAA